>JALNIO010000234.1:0-14464 GCA_023509875.1 Rugonectria rugulosa | reverse complement strand
TACTTACCTATTCTATACGTCTTTGAATTCGGAAACACGTTTCTAGACTTGCTGGCATTTAATTTTGTACAAAAAATAAATTCAGTACATATAATAAAGACCAACAACACCGGATACACTGGACACACCATTTCAGGAACTGTATGCCACTATTCGTATAATTGTTTCGGGACACACTGCTCAAAAGCCCGAAGAAAAAGGAAGCATTGATCCCGCCTTTTTTCAGGAGTTTGATCAAATATCTTCAGGCCAATGACTTGTCAGATCTTCTTGGACTTCAGATTCTTGGCAAGGATGTCCCAGAAATGATGTGCGAGTTTATGCTCGAAGGGAGCGGCACGGTCATGTTGGATGCGAGAGACGTGAAGGATTGGAGGCCATATCGCTCCACGGGTTTCGTTATGAGAGTCCCAGGCATAACTGAGTTCAGCGGCAGTGAAAGCCACGCCAAGACCAACCGAGACACTCATCGGGTGTTTGTTGGTGGGAAGATCGGAAAGGAGGACCCCCTAATGGACATCCTTCATAACGAGGATATAATTTACTGAAGCTCTCCCATCTATAGCTAGCCAACGCCTGTTTTAGGAACATGGTGTCGCCAATGTTTGGCCGGTTTAGGTTCTAAACATGCCTCTACAATCGACTCAGTTGATCTATGTCTTCTTCCAGAGATAATAAACTCAGCGGGAAAAGTTCAAGTAACCTAACTTATCTTTTGGAAATGTCTCGCTGCTCTTGTTCCTCTGATAGCGCCAGGGTGTAACGTTTTACGGAGTCAATTGACATAATGCGACGTACTCAACAGAAGAGTGGGCCACTTGAAAATCTCATATAGAAGTTCATTTTCAGCCGTCTTGCAAAAGTCATCCAGCTTATAATGAAATAGAACTGAGTCGAATGTGATACCCAGCAGTCAAGCGAGGGTGCCCGTGGGACAAGCTGTTCTCGTTTCGTTGACGATCCCTTCGCGGAGGTCTACCCTAGACTTGATGACTAAAAACGTGCCTCGGCTCGGCATCTTTCATGAACCACTCCGCACATCTCATCTCATCTCGGCTACCTTGACTTCTTCATCTTCCATGTGAATTCATCAATCTCTGAATTGAACAACTTCATATCTATCCTAATTGCTTCCATTTAAAAAGCTCTTTCATTTATTAAACGATAGGATGGACGTTTCCAACCTCTTTGCCGTCAAGGTGAGTACTACTGCGACCCAACTTAACCCATTGACCCCTGAAACCAACGGCAATAAACAGGACAAGGTGGTTCTCGTGACTGGAGGCGCAAAGGGAATCGGGTACATGATCTCTCTGGGATATGTCAAGAACGGCGCCCGAGTTTACATCTCATCTCGCGATGGCGACGCCTGCGAAAAGGCAGCGGCAGAGTTGAACGAAATAGGTGAGCTTCCACTACTATTCGCGTCGCCACCAAAGTACTGACCATTCCCCTGTAGGACCCGGATCGGCTGTCTCCTTGCCTGCTGACTTCCAATCTCTCGATGCATGCAAGTCGCTGGCAGAGGAATTGGCCAAACGCGAGAAAAAACTTCATGTTATCGTGCACAACAGTGGCGCCGCTTGGGGTGACAGTATCGAGACGTTTCCGGATGCAGCATGGACCAAGCTGCTTACTCTCAATTTGCAACGAGTCTTCACCCTGACGCAGCTCCTTTTGCCACTCTTGGAGGCGTCGGCAGAGTTCAAGGATGGCATCGTGTCTGATCCTGGAAGGGTCATCCACATTGGTTCCATCGATGCCCTGCGCGTTCCCGTCTTGAACAACTTCGCCTACAGCGCTGCCAAGGCGGGTCTGCACCATCTCAGCAGACATCTTGCCACGGTGTTGGGACCCAAGGGGATCACTTCCAATACGATTGCCTGTGGACCGTTTCCAAGCAAGATGATGAAGGCTGTACTTAATACCATGGGAGATGAAATCCGTGGATCGAACCCGCTGTCTCGGATAGGGACCCCGGAGGATGTAGCAGGAACATGCTTGTTCCTGTCCAGTCGAGCTGGGTAAGTCATTGGGATACCATTCGAGAATCTTTCCTTGTCTTCAGGTTTTTCTACAAATGCTAACACCGATCTTAGGGCGTGGTGCAATGGAACTACGATTGCGTTGGATGGTGGACAGTCTCTTCTGGCAAAATTGTAAGACCAAGTTTTCCAGTTCTTTATTTATGAATGAAGAGCAGGAATCGCCCGGTATCATAAGAAATGGCAATCAAATAATAGCGACTCTATTGTTACTTGAGGTTGTATTAGGATGATATACTTGGGTTATGACTATTATGTATAGGGGTTATACTGCTGCCATGTATCAAGTTATCAGCTTTCGAGATCGAGATTTCCAATAGTATTCCATCCATTTATTTTTCCTACCGCGGTGACTTACTCGTTTTGATGCAATTGATGAGGTTTAAGACCGTTGTATCTTCAGTCACGACAGTTACGCGTCCCAAAGTTCGCGTCTTGTCATATGTTATCCTCGCTTCGTAAGTAGGATCAGCTCCTTTGTTCAAGACACGCACTATTGATCGACAAAAATCTTTCCACTCAAAATCAACCAGCTAATGTAGGTAATATTTGCGATGATATGGGTCGAGAAGGAGACACCTGTTGTTGCCTAAGCGTAAAGCTTCCCTGAGAGAGCTTGGCGTTGCGGTGTTGGGGTCTGCACCTCTGGCAATGGTGTCGGGGATATATCGATCTGTAGTAGAGGTCGGTATTTGGGAAAGCTGCTTGTCTACCATCTTTCTCTGCTCCTCGTTTAAACCTGCCCTCTGAGCTACTGTCTGCTTTAGATAGACACCTTAGTTAGAGATTACCTACCTCAATAAATAGAGAAATGTTCTGCTAGGTACCTTCATGCAGGTGAGAGGCATCAACGAAGGACTTGAATAAATCGAGCGTAAAAAAGGCTGTAATAGAATTATTTACCCGAGGTGGAATTGTCTACCACTAATCACTCAAACACAACAACCATCTTTGCGCCGCCCCCGCCAGCCTCCATCGTCTCGTGCGCAGCTCGGATCTCATCAAACTTGAACACCCTGACTTGCACTTTCAGTTTTCCATTTTCGACATCACTTAGTAAATCCTGCAATGGTACTTTGTGAAGATCTGGAGGGCCTCCACCATAAGCGCAGAGTCTCACGCGGTTCGGCAGCCCCAGGAAAAAGGGAGAGAACCCTTCCATCACCCACGACCCACCGCTCTGGTTGCCTACGACACAGACAGTGCCTTTCTCTCGAGCACAGAGGAGGCTGTCTCCTAGAGTAGATGTACCAACAAGTTCCATGACTTTGTGAAACCCATCCCGGCCTTGGAGCTGCTCTGAAATATTGCCGTTGTCGATGAATACCTCGTCTGCTCCGGCGCTGGTCAGCATTGCGACCCTATCACTGCTTCGAGTGCTCGCCGCTACGCGAGAAGCCCCGAGTTTGCGCGCAAGCTGTATCGCACAAAGACCAATGGAGCTGGTTGCTCCGCGGATCAGTACCGTCTCTCCGGGTTGTACGTCCAAACCGGCCGTGAGGGCTCCCCATGTAGCCTGTAGCATTTCAGGAAGGGCAGATAGCTGAGCCGTGGAAAGAGTCGTGGGAGGAACTTCTCGGATGTTTTCGATGGAGGCGCAAGTATATTCGGCATAAGATCCGGGCATAGTCCGTCCAAGCCCTCCCATGCAAGTGAAGACTCGTGTACCCATTGGGAGTGGTTTTGCCGCTTCGGACTCGTGATAGCCTTCTATCAGACCATAGCACTCTATTCCAAGGATCTGGGGAAGGGACATGTGTCCTTGGCCAAGACGGGATAGCATCTCTAGAGCCAATGGGTCAGCATACGCTGTCTAGTTCAACATGAAGGAGATTACCGCACCCCCGCGGTTGAGGCCAAATCCTAGAATTTTGATGAGAACCTGGCCGGGCTCAGGCTCCGGCAGCGGAATCTCATGTTCAACAAGGACGGAAGCTGGTCCAGACTCTTCGCAAATTACTGCCTTCATAGTGGTGGGAAGTGCCATGGTTGCTCAACGTGGCGTCAGTGGCATGGTATTGAATGTAGTCTGTGATGTCGAGATATCAGCTTCATGTTAGATGGTGACATGGCATAAAGAACACCCTTTTATAATTTTTACGAGGCCCCCTTCCTGAAGCGTAAAATTAATTTACTTGCATCTTTTCCTTGTTGGCATTTGGCGTGAATCCCATTTCTCGGATATTGCCCATCGGATTTATGTCATCGGCGCACCCATGGTCCGCAAAGCCGATGATTTAAAAGTACCTAGTGGCGTACTAGTGTATTCTTGATGACTTCCACCCATCAGTTGTTTACTGATTAGGTAGTTGTCTATAAGACTTAAGCTTGAGCGAAGACTAAGGACTCTACATAGGTACAAGTATAAAATCCCCCGAGATGTTTGAGTTGACGAAATATTGTACCGAAAACCTCCCTGGTGACCCGCAAAATAGAGTATCTAGGTACCTGCCTTATGTTAAGATGCGGTCGGAGATCGCTGCGACCTTCTTCCCGTCAATGTACGGATATTGTCCAAGATTCGCTGTGACGACGACATGGTGTGCTGAAAGAACTTTGGAGTCAGTCTCATGTGAACATTTCGATGACCATAAGCGCATCTTATTTCCTCTTGATCAACTCGATAATTCCTGCGGGCCTCCTTTCTCCGTTCTGCCCCTCCCAACCAATACCTTGAGCTCTCTGGATGAACCTATTTACGACTTGATGTGACTCAACTAGAGCTGCACGCTTGGGATATCTCTTGATAAGGATCAGACTGGCTGATGGAGGAAGCAACTGTCATAAGCGTGACTAAGTTGGGAGTCGCCGGCCGCCGTAAGCGGGCCAAGACAATAATGTGCGTGCCACACAAGACAACTGTCAGGTTGCCCATTGAAAAAAGAAAAGACAGCGTCGATCTATTTCCGTTTTTGGTTAATGTAGGGTCTTGCACGACCTTACAAATCAATATCACAATGGAACCTATACCAAGGACATGCATGTTATGTTGGGGGCTTGTTGTGGCTTGCAGCCCAGACCTGCATCATCAATTGGCTCTTATCGAAGCCACCTCATAGCAAATGTGCATGTTATGAGCAATCAGGTAAAGAGAGCTTATCTTTCGAACATGGCCAAGGCGGGTAAGACGGAAGAAGTACATGCAGATATTCAATAGTTTCTTCAGCTGAGCTGCGTTGGGAAGATCTCTACTTATCAAGCTGACTTGGCTGCATAATATCTACACATTGATAGTTGGTCGGCTTATCTTCTTAAAATTTGCTTACCTAGGTACGTACACGTGCTCAGTCGACCCTGCCTTGTGGAAGGAGTGAAAAGAGCTGATAATCCTCGACGAACGAAGCTGGACCTCATCTGAGTATCGTGTTTATAAACCTTCGACCTGTGATCCGGTGTGCAAACTTTTTTCTAATCGTTTCCTGATCAAGCCTGGACCTATTCAATGGAAATACAGGACCCAGAGTCTGGCTTCTCCTTTGGAGAGGATGGAGTCACTGCCACTGTAGGCGCGTCCGGGCGGTTGCTGCAGATATCCCGACACTTCCCTCGTGCGAAATTTGGTTACTGCGTTGATCATCCGTCTATTCCCCAGCCTTATTTTGTGGACTCTCGCCTCCAAGATTTGCATTCTGCCGCTATTGATCTTGATGACCCCATTGGAATCGATGCAGAACTCGAGTTGTTCAACGAGAGTTCCAGATCTACCTCGGCGAAGTTCATCAACGATCGCTGGCCGCTCTTCACTATTAAAAACGACAATGCGACGGTCACTATCCAGTACATCGTGTTCAATGGTGTCGTTTACCAGACGTACGAGTTTGACTTCATGGGAACCAAGCCTCCAGAATTATCATTCGTGGCGGATCATCTCATTCGAGAACTCAACTTCATCGACGATGATAATGAGGTTAACGAATATGAAGATGCCAGGAAAAGCACTTACAACACAAAGCTTGCTGTTGACAGAACATACCTCAAGCGATCGCACTCCCTTCCGAACGAGAGTGAAGTCGCCGTTTTCATCTCTGCTTGTGGCGAAAATGGCGCTTTCCGATTTCAAAATAGTAGTGAAGGCAAGATCTAAACGCTAGACTATGGTGAAGAAATACCACAGTCATCCAGAGCATTCAAAGTCACCTTCGCCTATGACCTGCAGTTGGCCATTCCCGACACCAATCTATCAATCAAGGCACATCCTGCGAATCAAATGGATGTTTACATTGCAACAAAACGGATTGGGCCAAATGGAGATCCATTCGGACCGGCCGACTTCACTGCCGATGATGATCTCAACAAGGCTTTAAGGCGGAATTTGGAGCATTTTCTATCCGTCTGTAGTATTCCTACTACCGATGCTCATGGGGGGGATATCCGCGCTGTCGCCCTTACCTGTGGAGATCTCGATGGTCATCGAGTCGCGACGGCAGCGAGTTTGTAAGTAAAACTTTCTTTCCCCCATATTTCTTTCAATCTTTCTCCCCTCCTTTTATTTCTCATTCTGTTGGTGATGGCAGGGCTTTGCTAACAAGCTCAGCTATTGCTTCGAGCTCCTGCTGTTAGCTTTGCGCCATTTTCGAAACCAGAAGCATTTCCAACAAAAATGTGACCCGAAATGCTATACTTGTTTCATGGAGTCTCGTATCCTGAAGGTCTGCGAAGGCCACATGAAATGGCTCTCCGAGAAGGCTTGCCAAACCGGCCCTCAGAGAAACTCATTTTCTCCCCACTACTGGGTTAATGGGGATGAAATAAGAGGTTGGGAAAAAAACCACTATCTTCGCCAAAAGTCTCTTGTTGATGTTCCATTCCAAATTATCAAGGTAGGGGACTTTAAAAATCTGATTCAAGATGGGAAACCGTTCCAAAATTGGAAACCCAACTTCACGAGCCTAGGAAATGCCGTCAAGGTTTGGATCAAGGAACTTGACCAACAGAATAAGCTGGGCTGTTATGCATTCCCTCGTTCCACAAGCGAGATCACCCACAACTTCTATTTCACAGATCACGTCTTAATCTGGCGAGCTATCAAAAGTGTGGAGGACCTTGATCTGAAATCCAATCTCTCCGTTTCAACCATCGAACAGGGTAGGCATCACCACGGCAAGCAGAGCCCCAAGCTCAGGATTTATTCATCTGCTCAAATCCAAAAGCAGGTTCTGAAGCGATTCACCACCGAGAACCCCTTGTCTAAGAAGCGCATGCTCGCGGTGTCACGAAGTCCCGCACAAACCCGCTTTCTTCTTCGTACAAAGGATGCTGCCTTGTTCCATGCGATGGACCAGGGCTTTTTTGACAAACCTGGCAGTGGAAGGGAAAACGGTGTTTGGGAGAACAAGATCGATATCTGGAGGAACCTTATTGACTGTCAGAAATTCCACGAGGACAACGACGACACCATGTGGGATGAACCTTTACGGTTCGCTCTCTCTATTATTCTGGCCCAGAAGAACAAGTGCTTGAATGGTCGCTCGGTCGAAGAAATGCAGACACATGCGAAACAAGTTTTGCTTGAAAGCCGGTGGTCAAATGGGCTTTTCCCAGGACAGGTTGATGAGAACAATGAACCAGCCATCTATGACGATGAACTAATGCGGGATACATACTGGGGAATCAGTTTCGAGATTCCATACATCCTATGGAACTTTTGTCTACCTTCAACCAACCAGGAGAATGATAATCACACTCGAGAGGTTAACCCAAGCGAGCCACAGGATGATCATGAAGGAAAATTGAAGCAGAAGAAGTCCGATTCAACTGTGCAGAAGGTTGAGTCGTCATCATGCCTCGACTGTTGCAAATCTCTGAAAGAACTCCTTGAGCACCAAGTCAGTACAAAAGCTCCAGGAAAGCCAATATTTCATTCCATGAAGCACAGCTTTTCCTTTAACAACGTTGTGGACCAAAAAAACATTGTAGAGCTCTCAGATGAGTGGCTTTACAATGAGCCAGCGTTCTTCGCTCGGGGATCTGAAACACCTGGGACCGAGCTAACCATTCATCGCGAGGGCTCCGATAGCCAGAGTGAACTATCTTCCGGCAATTGTTGGGTGGCTGTTGTCGACGTCCCCAGATCCAAAGGCGTCAAGAAAAACACACAGGAGTTAGAGTTGACGGAATTGATGAAGCTAGTAAATGATCGTCGCGTCCTCGCCAATCTGACGAGGATTCCGCGGACTCCAGAAAGGGCGAAGAAGAGACTCTACGCTTCATTTTGCACCGGAAACCCGAATGACAACCTCTGCGAGGTAATAATGTCAGGAAACGAAGAGGACGAGAATCTTCGGATATTTTTTGAGAGCCACATCTCGTTTGACAAATTCTTCTTGGAAGAAACGGCAGCCGAACTGAATAAGTGGACTACCGAGCTTCACTTGTCCTTTTATACGATTGGCGAAAAGAAGTCGGGCGTTAACACAAAAGCAACAAGTCAGTCCTTGACAGAATCAATAAGCTTCCCAAACTGGGAAAAGACTTCAGACCGGACGAATCTCACAAGAGTCATCATGAGTTTCATGTTTGATGGGGATTTCTTCGACCGTTACTGGACTTGCTACTTTCTGGAAAGTGACACAAGTTCTAAGAGTGTGGAAGAAAGTAAGACCAAAGAAATGAAATCTCTTCTTGAACCCGAGGAAGGCAACCATGCTACAAAGAAATCGCCTTGGCGTCAACGCAGAGTGTTGGAGCTTCTTCTGTTCAACAGAACAGTTCGTAGGATGCTCAGGTCTTCGCGTTCGATAGTGGAGGAAATGGAGATGGTTTGGGGCAAAGCTACAGAAAAGAAAAATGATCTGAGCTACGACACCTTTCTTCAGACCAGTAGCAACTGTCAAGAACTCCAACACATTTTGCAGATCGTTGAGAAAGACCTCACGGAAAATATGGCCAAAATTGAGCTGTGGCAGAATCGGGAAAAAGAACGTCAGGCAGAAAGACCGCGATGGACTTTCAATGACGAGAGCAGATATCGCCTCGTCATCTCAAAGCTACTTGTCCAGGGCGAACATAAAATTCAGGATTTGAAGCGCGAGCTCACCAAAATCTCCAATTTCAATGTCACCATCACAAGAGAACTTGAGACAATTCGCAACAATTTGGATCAGCGGCGAGCGGATGACATACAGCGCTTCACATATGTGACTGTCATCTTTTTGCCTCTGGGCTTCGCTACTGGTGTATTCAGCATGAGCCAAGCACCTACGCGTACAACGCTAGTCCAAATGGTCATTACTGCTTCCGTTGCTTTCCTTGTGCTTCTAGTTACCTTTCAGTTCCCGTGGAGGAAAATCGGATTTTGGATTTCTAATGTTGGCCGCGGCTCAGTGACTTGGAAGGCATGGAGGGCGCCAAGTATACGCTTGAGAAACCTGGAGAGAGAGTCGGATGTCGAGAGCAACAGAAGCAAGGAACAGGTACGGCGCAACCCCGCGGGTACGCAACAAAACCTAAGTATTTGGGATGGTATTGTGAGAAATCCTGCGCCACATCGAAGAAACACTAGCTAGGTAGAAGAAGTCATTATCTGCTGTGAGGTTAATAATGTATCTTAGTCAAGGTGAAGGCGCAAGGGGCTCCGATCTTACTGAGTTGATATATTACCAATGTTGTAACGTGTTTTGGGATAGATGGAGAATATCGGTTCAAGTAGATAATCAAACGATGACCATGGTATTGTAGATCTTGTAAATGCTGTATAACTAAAACGACTGGAACTATTTCGGGACCATATATAAAGCGTCTACGTACAATTATACCAGAATAGCAGAAATCGTCTTCCTCGGATTGAAAGTCGGTTCTTTCCCCCATATCTTACCGAGTCCAATTCGTTTGTACTTCATGCTATCCTCTTGGACAGGCTCAATCATGATGAAGTACTCGTCAATACTTTCCGGAGTAAGCTGTTCCGAATAGAGTAGCAGGCAAAGATGGGTCAATGGCATGCTTATGTCCTCTGCATCAAGCTCTCCACAGCACCTCAAGGAAGGTTTCAACATTTGCTTCTCGCACTCTTCAGTCTCTCCAAACACCTGAAGGTAGGGCGGGTTGAAGTTGCTACCCTCAGCACAAGGAGAAATCGGGATCTCAAGGACGGGGCCTTCGACGTGTGCTTCAGCTGTCTTGATAGGCGACGCCTGAGGTACTCCAGACCATTGGATATCCAAGCTGTGTACCTTCAATCCTTCCACCTGCCTCTCTTCGAAGCCGGGGTTCTTGAACATGTCCCAAAGTCCGAGCCGCGTTGGCGCAGGACAGCTCAGCCAAGACCATGAAGGCAGCGTCGGCTGTGTTGATCTGCACACATCACCTGTGCGCAGCCAAGCCAAGTCCCTGACAAAGGTATTCTCCCAAAGGCCGACAACAGGTGTGTCATCCATGGCAGATGCCAAGTATTTGGTGATACCCGCAATGGCAGGAAGTCGATCTTGCTCGTATGTGAATTCACGTCTCGAGTAGTTTTCGATGATCATTTGCCAAGTCGTTCGACAAAGGGGCAGATTGTTGCGAAGACCTGGGTGCAGCGAGGGTGTGCGGTCAGTTGCAAAAACATTCAGCATGTCTTCTGTCTCAAAGACGAGTCCAGTCTGCGTCTGGTAGCACGATCGGCATTGCCAGTGGACTTCAGAATGAAGAAAAGAGACCACGCGAGAGGAAAGCAGGTTCTCTTGCAACGTCCAACCACGCTTGCAGATGAGGTTGCCCTTGAGGGTACGATCTCGAACGTCGCTCTCGTAAATACGGGCAAAGACGTTGCTGGCTTGAGAATCCCGCTGAACCCGAAATTTGAGCCCATCTTGCTTGGCCTCTTCGGGCATAGGTGACAAGAAGCCCTCGTCGGTGTTTGGAGATTGTGCCGCCGTGATAGTCAATTGACTTGCTTGATAGATGTGGCCCATTCTTGTGACTTCGCTTTGCCTTTCTTCTTCATCGTCTTGAACAATGCACAAGGCATCAATCCAGATGTACGGTATTTCAATGGCACGGGTCAATTCTATAGCATCCGCAAATGTCCTTGGTAAAGAATCCCAAGCAATCTGGCCCTCAAACTGGGAAAGCGTGTCCTTGAACGTCTGAAGCCTCTGGGACTCACCCCAAGAGTAACTGAGAGTTGTGTATCTCAGTCCTTTGGGCAAAGTACCACCTTCGACTAGCCTGATTGGCTTACCATCCAAGCCCACTGCGAGGAGTCTCCTGGGAATGTGATTGAGAGAGTTGCAGGTCTCGAAAGAGTGATGAGAATGACATTCTTCTAGCCACGACCTGATAGTTGACACTTTGTCATTAAACGTAATCGTACTACTCCTCCATATAGGAAGCTCAGAGACCGCGTCTGCCTCAAAACAATCAGTCTTTATCTCCGTACTTGCTTCTGATCTGCATTTCAGCTCGGTGAAGAGGCTCTTACCGGTGGATTGGCATGTCAAGACTGTGAAATTCGAGATCCAGCTCCGGTGACTGTTCTTGCTTTCCAAAGTGGTCTGAATAAACGCCCAATTGACACCGGATGGCATTTTTCGCCAATTTATTATCTTGACGGTATGCCCGTACTCACTCAAACCATGCTGGCTTGTTGGGGCAGAGAAATCTCCTTGAAGCGTGGGCCTGTGTCGATAAGACGTAACTATTTTCTGGCAGAAGGCGCAAGATTTACTTGAGGACTCCAGAGCACCAAATGTTTGATGGTGAGGCTTCTCGCAGGGTACAGCTGGGTCATCTGCGAGGCCCTCCGCCAGGGAGGAGCAGAGCTGACAAACCTCGATGTTTCCTTGATCCATGGCGTCGACAATGAATGGTGCGTTGTATCAGTTGAGAAAAGAATGGTCATTTCTCCGAGAGGAACATCGTCATATTTTAATACCTATTTAATGATGAAACGCCTTGGCGCCTACTCTCAGGCAACCAGCGATAACAAGATTTGATAGGCGCTATCCTCAGTTATTTAATTGGCTTGTTGGTTCGTCCCTTGGGAGGGTACCACCAGAGGCCCAGAGCTAATGATGCACCCTTTTTACATTTTGTTTCATAGGCATTGACTCGCACGGCGCTTAGCCTGACCAGAGGAGCCACCACCTGCGATCAGCTATGCAAATGCAGCCCCGTTATGGGTAGACGCTGAGGACATGCAGAGCTGTTTGGACAAGTGCAAAGTCTTGAGCCAATGGAGTATACATAATTTGAATCACGGGTACAAATTAGAGCTCCTGGTTGTTGGGTAGAAAGTTATTAATGGATCCGCCGTTGGTTGGGTGTTGGGTAATGCCCTGAGTGACCAGCTGTAGGCCACGTCAAAATCCCAGCGGGTAACAACATGGGGGCATTCGCTGGTGTGGATGTCCGAGCTTTTCGATCCGTAACTAAACAACGCCTAAGCTAGGCTCTGCCATCTGCTCGGCCCAAGACCCGTAAAGGCTACGGAGGCATCCAGCTTGGTTGGGCGTAGGAAGACGATTCCTTTTTGTACTGGAAGTGACTGAACATGAAGCCACTGGAACGGTTGTCCATCTTTGTCTTCCTTGTCCGATGAAATAAGTTGAGATGTCTGTAAGGATGAACGTGGAGTCATGGACCAGTTAGTAGTAAATGGTCTGGGATTTCACGCGCCCTACCTTCACCATGACGATGTCATTAGTATTCAATGAATAAAATAAGAAAATGTCCCAATAGACGAGACGATACTTGGCACTCTGTAATTTTAAGGCTTCAAGCTGCGCTGCTTGATGAACGCCAGCGAGTAAAAGATATGCTCGCATATGAAATAAGTGTCAAGAAGAATATTATCTGATCTGTGACACTATTGCAAGATTAGCAATGTCAAAATTGAAGCAGAAAGTCAGCCTTGATGAATAATAATGATAAATATTTACTGTACCTCCGACCCAGATAAGCCAAGCAGTGTCATCGCAGGAGCGTTAGCGAAGAAACCCCTTGTTTTTATTCCCAACAGGTCATGTGCCATCCCATGGACTTTTAGCTACATAACCGATTGCGATATTTCCACCGTTTCCACACGAGCTAGGCTTAGCGTGATACTAGCAGCTGAGGCATAGCAGCATTCAGGCTTATGATATTCGCCAGGTGAGCGCGTCAACTAGCCTTAGCTGGAGCAATCCAAAGAAAAGCAGCAGCAAGTTAAGCAGTAACCTGGACAGAATTATTTCAATCGATAGAATCCATAATCTTTTATCTGAATCATTCTGATCATTATCTTAACTGCTACAGTGGCCAGCCTCCGCGTATTGTAATGATACGCCTGTTGATCCTTAGTGACTAGTGATCCTGGCTCAGAGCTTAGAGCAAGTTCTTCAATCTCTTCTAGCTATTACTACGATGCCTGATTCTTTCGTCCAGCTAGATGATGCGCAAAACTGGTTGCCCTGTGATTAGCAGGACTAATAGGTGCCTGGAGCTGCCACCTACCATCCGCGGCAATAGAGCTCCAGGCCAGATATAAGTACTGCATAAAGGCAGACTTTCCCTTCTCCTCTCTCTCCTTGGCCAGAGCATTTTTAAGCATATCTAGGTCACCCTTGCAAACAAGTTCGACTTGCCCGCCCATGACTTGCTCGTATATCTTGATGAGATCCTCGTAGGAGTCGCATCCTGACTGGAACTGATAGATTCCTCCATCCCCAGCTTTGACATTGGTGTTTGTAGCGATAAGATCGATAGTCCACCGAGCTGCATCATCCATTGTCGTCCAAGGGATATTCTGTTGGGAAACATTTCCCCAGTAGTAAAACTTTGCAGTGGCACCGTCAGATTCGAAGGATGGGCCGCCTGGCGCCAGGGTGTATTCAGCGAACGCGCCATTGATGATGTACACTGGCTTGATCGAGCTTGTAAGCGCAGCCTGATCTTTAAAGGCCAGGATGCTATCGTACACCTCGAATTCACCGTATGCAATTCTCGTCCAATTGCTGGTCCATGTCGGCGCCACAAAGAGTCGAACTCCGGCTCTCTCGGCCGCACGGAGGAGGAGGAGACTCCCATCAAGGTACAGGACCGGATCCATAGGATACGCGCAAATTACGCCGTCCACGCCGGAAACTGCCTTTTCAATTGCCGCAAGATCATAGTATGAATTGCTATTGATGAAAGACTCGAGCTGAGATGCTAGATTTTCCCCCAGCTTTCTAGGGTTACGACCGAGGCCCCGAATTTGAAATCCCTGTTCCAATCCGGCTAGGGCTAGACGTTGGCCAAGATCACCAGTGATGCCAACAATGAGGAGGAGCATTGTGTTGAGTGAGCCTTGTTCAGGTCGAATGAAACGAAGTTGAAGACACAAGGAGACTGTATTGAACTGGAACATGGAACGGAGGCTGGGAACAAGTTCCCTTAAACATGCTCAGAGGCTGTGGAATACCGCCTACAAGTCCGCGCGAGTCCGCAGGCTACTCCGCAGCCCGTCACATCAGGAA
>JALNIO010002293.1:0-15439 GCA_023509875.1 Rugonectria rugulosa | reverse complement strand
TTGCTGCTGCTAGGTTGTCTAGGCAGACGACAATGTCCCGTGTCGCCAATCCTGGGAGGTTCAGAGCAGCCTTGAGGCCCTCCAGTGCTCCTATAGCTTCCACATCAAACACCTCGGCAGGCCCAAGACGGCCCGAGCCGTCGCAGATGGAGGCGCCCTTCTAGTAAATGGTGAAGCCATAGCTGGCGGTTCCCTCTGAAGACAGGGAGCCGTCTGAGTATACGATTAGGGTGGTTGGGTCTACCGCCTCAACCCACCGGAGGAAGGCCTCGGCCGATTCCTCTTTCGGCGCTGTTTGTAGTGGTGTGTCCAGTTCCTTGTCGAAACATCTTTGTATGAGAACCGGCCGTGGGCAGGGTACGAGGAGCTCATCAGTCCGTCGGAGGCGGGTCCTGAAGCCGCTCTCTGTTGGAGTTTGGTACTTCCGCTTGATGAGCGGGTGGTATGTGGGTTGTCTGGGCGGAAGCGTGCGCTTCGCGAGCTGGACTTCAGAGGCCCCCGAGAGAACGCAGGTACAGGGTAAATGCTCCTCTCAGTAGGCTCGCTCTGAGACGTTGGGAGTAATTACATGTAACTAGAAGAAGCGAGAGCGCTGCGCCCCCTCGCCAACAAGACAAATCTAGGGCATCCCTGAGCATCGATTCTAGTCACAATACGTAATAGGCCGTAGAGGGCTGTGTTAACGTAGGCAGGCAGTCGACGCGGCCGCACCTCAATAGCATGCATTTGGCAAGCTTACATTCGTAATAAAGCCACCTTCGCATACTTCAACAAGTATCTGATTTCTCAAAAAGAAAAAAAGAGTGCTCTGATTTGTGAATGTACTTATGCGTGTGAACTTCCCCCCTCCCCCCAATTTTTTCCCTTTCCTTTGAAACGGCAGTAAATATCTGTCAACCAGTGTTGGTCGAGTGCACACCCGTCGGGACTTCTGTGCGGTGGCAAGTGCTCTATGCCGGGCAGCAACCGCTGGGGCTGCTCCTGCGAACAACCGAGTCACCGACGTTCCTACAAATCGGATGGCTAGGAAACATCATGGGTCTGATCTAGTTGTGCGGGGCGCACGCCCTGAAGAACAAGCGTCATGAATCCCTGTAAGCCCATCCCGGCCATCGTAATCTCCTGAGGTAGCTCATTGCTACTTTGAAGAATTTCTCCACTAGTCACACACGAGCCGTGGACAGAGGACCTCGTCGCATTGGTTCCCGCCTGCTCCTCAAACCGCCACCACACTGTGCCGTGTGCTGACCATCACTAGCAGCCTGTCCGGCACCGAGCCGGGAGAAAACCAGCTTCGATGCAGAGAATCCAAGCTGCCGTCCATGCCAGGTAGCTTTGGGGCCATAGCTGTTAGCTAGGTGGAGAGTGCGTCTTACCTAGTGGTGCGCAACGCCCGTCGATCTCAGTGCCGTTTTGTCCAGCTTCTGGGGTAGACACGAACTTGTCAAGTATGGGAAACAGATCCCTCCCGTGCCATTCGCTCACAGCAGCACTGACTACTGAGCTGAGACTGCCCAATGGGTACGTGACTAAAGGCATTACCTTAATACTCCAGTAATTTCAGGCACCAGCTCGGCCAGAGCCGCCTTATACAGCTTCCACTGCTGGCAGCTATCCAAGCTCTCTAGATTCGCTTCCCGCGGGTCATGCCGGCCAAATTCGCCAGTGTAGTAGGGCATGTATGGCGCACTGTGTGGCACAGTCGTCCGAATCTCCCGGGGCGACTTGGCAACCTGGTAGAGAAACACAGCACTCATGTCGTCGCGTGCGAGGTCCGTCTTGTCGGTAAACTGCCTCTGCTGGAAGGAATCCAGGCCTGAGGATTGGCCCAAGTACTTTGACAGCAACATCAGCGCGCCACCGTGCTTCTTCATCCGTGGCTCCATCTCCTCTTCCATACTGCGCGCGAGTTCAACAGCCAAGTTAGCACCAACCGCAGCGGCAGCCAAGTCCAACTTCCCGATTTTGTATTCCTTCCATAAGTCGCCAACCTGTTCGCAAAGGTCCGTAATGTCCTTAAGAAGAACTGCGAAGGCGAATATGCACTCAGCCTCAGAGTCATCATCTTCGGCTGTGTACTTGTGGTGAATGAACGAGGATGGAGTAGGATAAACTGCATCGGGATTGTCTAAGAATTCCTGCATGGCTTGTAAACCTATAATACATTAAAGAGATTCGAGTCTTGGGCTTTGGGCTTGTTCATCGAGTCGCCATGGGCGGCATTCGTAGCCGCCATATCGAACATATTGCACCTGCTCCAACACAGCGATAAAATGTGCGTGCGTGTTGAGTGTCCGCAACCCGGGACGCTTCTTGCGACAATGCGCTGCGAAGGCCCTACGCATCCAGACCGCCCGCTCCAGAGCCTTGGGCAGTAGCAACCCCCGGTTTCGCTGTCTGAACAAATGCACCCCCGCCTAGGCAATTTCGGGGCACCGAAAGATGCACCGGGTTACAAGCTACTATCCGCGGGTGGCGTGTGCGGCCCTGCTATCTGATAGGATAGTAGGATAGTGAGATGCGGCCGGCGCGGCGCAGTCGTTAAGGGTAGACGGAGGCGAGCTGTGGACCGGGGAGTTCTGCTAACAGCTCTGCAATTCTAGGTACCAGTTTCGCCGGGTTTCACGGCTAGCTCAAAGTACCACGACGTGGGGGACGAAGAGTTCCATGCTGAGGACCGGGGATATTGAGGTATCCATGCCCCTGCATAAGATGCGTACAAGTACACGACTTCGGAATCCACCCGCATGTATGGTGATGCCCGGTCCACATCGATCGTTCCGCATGCTTCGTCTGCTGCTTCCTTGGATCATGCTGTTTCATGGGAACATTTTGCTGGTGCGCGCTTAGTGTTAGGCAATAGCGCTAGAGGCAGGTTCATTTTCCCAGCCGTCGGCAAGGAGCACATAACACAAGAGGCCAGTCAAGACAAGTAGGAATCTTAGAAGGGTTTGCTGTCCTACTCCTCCGTCAACTCCCTATCTTGGCCTTTATATCCTCAGTCATCTTTTTACCCCTTGCCGCCTTCTTCCTCCGTGATCCCTTTGCAAATCGGTTATTGTTCAGTTCCGCTCACAATATTTTCTTCTCTGCTATAGGCCAAAAGGCTGTGCCATGAGCGAGGGAACCCAGTCGCGCAAGAACGACGCGCTTGCTCCCCACTTGGCAGCCGCGCCTTATTTTTTGGAAGTATCACCCAGACTAGAGAATTTTCTAACTTGAGCGACATGTCAAGTCCTCCAACGTCAACTGGTTGGCGGGATACCTGCTGAAAGTGCTAGGACGACGCGCTCACCAGCACAAGATCGTGACGCTGATGAAGGTCAGCCCTTAGTGAATAACGTTTGTTTCCCGTCGCTTTCGAGCAGCCAAAGGTACCAAGTGTCAAAGACCGCGAGGGAACTTTTCAGGGAGCGATGGTAGTATCGAGAACCTAAAGAAGGGGCAGAAAAGCCCTTGTTGGCGAAGCTCCGCGCTGTCAGATACCAAGAATTGAGTTGGAGTAGAGAGTGGCAGTGCATGGATAGATTACTGTCTTTTCCAAAATGCTGAGCTAGAAAGAATGTGCTAGACAAGCTTGTGACTAATAATACGTGCTAGGAAAAGGAGGTGCGTTCAAATGTGTGAATTATTTTACTCGTAGTTAGTGGACCACCCCCAAGCAATTCTCTTGCTTGATAATTTCAGCTACACCCTGGTGGTGATACTTGAGGGCTGACAGTGAGTTTCGAGGTCAACGCTTCTCTGGCGCCGCGATCCAGCTAAATTTGTTGAGTAACTGAGTGAATTTGACAATAGGAGTCCATGACTTTATTGAACGCTACCAGAGGTGCCATAGAGAAAAACACCTTCAAGGAGCTCTGAGAAACTAGGAAGCGGCTTCATCCCCGGAGGTGGCGGGTCATTTTGAATAAGGTCTGGTGTAGGCTCTGACGCGGTGTAGGCTCGCTGTAGGTTGGCTCCAAGTATCGAGGGTTCAATTTGCTTTCCGAGCCTCTCAGCTCGTTGATCCAAAGGTTTTTGGCCGAATTGCCGGTTGGCGTCCTCCGACAGGCCCAGAAACAGACCATTCGTAGTTTGACTCTTGGACCGAGTGGTATTTCGTTGTTGCTTTCTGCGCTGCCTCGCAGGCTCTTCCAAGTTCTTGCGGTAATATAAACGACAGGCAGTTTCACTTCGGTTTGGAAAGTGTCCCGAAATAACAGCCCATGTAAGTTTTTGGTTTCGAAGCTGGATGAGGCGTGCATGCTCTTCTGTTGACCATGCCTGTGGGCTGTTCTTTGCCGCATCTTTCGATAGCTGACTTTTGTGATGAGGCATTGTAACTAGTCGAGCTCAACTTATAGATGATTTTAATGGCGTAGTTGACTATAACCATGAGGTACCCAATATTGTCGAGACTGAGTGAGTTGCGCATCGGTCTCCCGGGCAGTGCTTCGATTTTGTATTGTCGCGGATTACACAAGTGCCGCAAGCACGTACACCTGATATGAAAGTGGAAGGGTGGAAACCGTCCGAGCTAGTTGCAGCTCAGATCACTATTTGACGTATTCTCGCACATGTTGGAATGGTTTCTTGGGAAAATAGAGAGCGTAATGATGACCACAGATTTCAGTCTTGACTTGCCTAAGTTAGCGGTATTGGCAAGCTGCCCTGCCTTAACCTGGACCGTTCGGCCTTGGCCGACAGGATACCCAAACAATCTGGCCGCCCGAGTGCCCAAACCAGCCCCTTGACAAGGTTGTAGCTTGAGTTAGAACATGCGGTATGGGAAGGCAACCAGACTATTTGGTTGCCTCGAAATGTAAATGGAAAAGATCTTCCTTGACAGGCCTCGAACGAGGGCCACGCAGCGGTAGCTGCGGTTCACGCGTCATCACTATGGTCAGTCAGGCGGCAGCGGGTGTGATATTCGGGGCTTTCGCAGCGTCCGATTGGGACGCTGGGTTAGGCTAAAACATTTGATTTGTTTCGTTGTGGCTGTCAAAAGTGCTGTCTCAAGACGAATCACTACAGTCCCGCTTAAAGGCGCGCGGAAAGCCATCACCGAGAGGTGTGATTATCAGTTATGGATTTCCTCAAAGAGCCAGCTGAACCAACGAGGCGCCTGTCGATTCCCTCAAACTGCGCGCTGATCTCGAATCCGACTGCGCATGATGACAAGGATGCCGTGGCTCTGCAACACCCGCCTGATATCGTCCGGCCCAGCCCCAGGCCGGCAGTAACACTGACAGACACCCGGACTGGGCCGGCGTTTGTGTGCGTCCAGGACGTTAACGCGTGGTGACCCGCCATCGTTTCAACGACGCTATTAGTGGAAGGCCTCGCATCAAATAAGTGACAGTTCTATGGCCGCATCTATGGGTTGGAGGAGATAAGCCAAGAGCTGACGAATACATCCAGAAACGCTCTCATTGCCGGCCAGTGTCTCAGAAACGAGCAGCTTCATTGACCCATCGGTGTTGGAAGTCGTGGCTGGGCGCCTTGCGGCCATCACAACCGCGGGTAGGTCGATGTCATTGGCATGGTAGAGGAACAGTGTAGAGTCCTCGAGAGTGCCAGTGTCATGGGCGTAGTCGCCATCGAGCTCAAAGTAAATTTGGTGGCTTAGCTCAAACAGAATGTTCGAGTCCATATTGACGCTATCTGCGTTGAGGAAGTTACTCGGCTGAGGAACGGGGTTGATGAGAGCCTGAATCCTTGGAGACCCAACCTTACGCCATGTAATTCGAATGGCAGAGTTCGATGACCCTGCAATGATACCGTCATGTTCATGGATTGTAATATTAAAGGGGCTCGGGCTGGACTCTCTGACGTTATGATACGTGCGTATCCTATGTGAACCAAAGTGAGATAGGGCTCTAAAGATCGAGGCGCGTATCATAACGACGCGGTGGTTTGTACTTTTGGGGCAGGTCATTGAATCTGACTGAACGTTGTGAGATGGGGTTAGGGTTGGGAGAGAAACAGGTCGTTCTGTCACCTGGGCACCCTGAATTCGGAGGACACATGCGAGGCTGACAATGCAGAGGGATCTTGGCCATGTTGACGTTATCATCCAAGGCTAATGCAGATTTGCGCGACTGGTCGTAGAAGCATGTCTACTACCAATGCTCTTTGGAAGCGTATTACTGCATGATATAATACCATCTCCTCTTACTAGCTATGGATTTCTTCAAGATATGAGCATACGCGTGTTTACTCGGTATGGGTGCAACAGAAACACGGCCCCCTCCACGGATGCCAATAATCCTGAACGCACCTGGAATTTTTCCTTTCATAAGACCGAAAATGTCAGGGCGAGCTAACAGGGGCCTGCGTGATCAATGAATAGGTCCTGGTGGAGCCTGCCATCTTCTCAAGAGGTGCAGACCAACGCGCCGGATTCTACGGGTGCCCGTCATTCAGCACAATGCATACTCCTAAGACAGCGGCCCACAGCTAGGGTGCACATTGCGGGTGTAGGCTCTTCATGTTAATTCTCACTACCGTCACACCCCTTCACTCTCATTCTGTCTCTTTCTAGGCGAAAGTGCATCTGGGTAGTGATGGCAGCGAGCTTTGATTTCACCTCAGCGTCACTGGAGCAGGATCTGCGCTTTTCTTGCCTTTTGTCTTCTATCCGCTGTGAAGTGGGAGTAAGGCAGAAAAGAGCCTCTGATGAGTGATGACCAGGGCTAAGAGGGACTCAACAAGCAGCCGCGATCTCAGTCACGAAATAATTTCTGCTCCATGCAGTTCGGCAACCTGACTGTGTAAGACTATCTTTGACTCACTCTCCATCTTGCTAATCGGAACTCTCTACCCGAGTGAAAAAGATTGCAAGTCTGGAATAATTGAATAGCAAGGAGATGATCAGCCGTTCAAGAGAGGATACTCCGGCCGGCCGAGCCTTCTAACATTCCTGTCACTCCATTGAGTGAGTTCATGCGGTAGTTGCATCTTTCAGGGTGCTGCGCATCGACAGCTCTTCTGGCTGGTTTCGGTGAGCAGGGCCCGAGCCAACCTCTACTGGGTCTCCACAACCTCCTCCAGCTTCTACTCGAACAGCTGAGAGTGACTTCGCAACGCGGTAACTTACCGAATGGCCAACGCCAGCCTCCTCTGCTGTCACTAGAACTACATGAGTTACTGGTGGGCTCGAAGCCCAGAGGTTTTCACAGGGGGATATGGGCTGGCGGCCGGGGGTTCTAGCTCGCGACGGAATAGAGCCGCAGGGGACTAGTCCGCGCACCAGAAGTTTATCAACGCACCCTTTTGTGGTTGCAAGGCCTTGACACCACACACCTCGTGACACCCCTGCTCGATCTCCCCCAGGAACAAGGCGATGTGTCCGGTCCAACGATCGACAGCTGGCCAGTAGCATCTGCCCCCGCTCTTCCGAGCAGGGGTCGTAGGAAGTGGGATTGAAGGCGCGACCAAATAGTCGTACTGTTTGTGAATATGACTAGCGAGTCCAGTACACGTGCGCGCCCTCAAAGGACTGCCGTGGCGCACGTAACGGTGGTCGCGTTGGTGTCATGTAGAACCAACTGCGGCGGCGCCAACGAAGTTCACCGGTCGAAGTTTTTACTGTCGTGATTGATGAGCGAATGAGCCTACTGTTGACTGGGCGGGTAAGAAAGCCAATCACATTGCATTATGAACCGCCCTTCCGCATGCGACATGTCGAAGATTAGCAGCTTTAGATAAGTATCGAACGGATGATGGGATTTCCCTGTGCCCTCGTACTGCGTCTTCATCTTTACCGCTTTGACCTTAGTTACTAAGTTCTTACTAAGTTCGCCCTAAAGTAGCTGAAGTCGCCCAATAGTATAACCTTCAGCGATAGGACTTTTCTTAGAGCATCTTTCAGCACTATTCACAGCGGACTTCCAGCGCACGTACGGGCAGCCTTTCGCAACAGCCTGTGCGGGCGTTGCCCTTCTGCAAGGTACGTTAGGAGCCACTAAGGAAGTACTTAGACCGGATTAGGCAAAAAATGTAGACCTACTAGAGGTGTGTATATTATATCATTCTATCTGTGCCTTACGAAGTGCTTGTCCGAACTCCCGCCTCTTAGTACTCGGCGAGCTATGGACCAGAACCTCGGACGCCATGTCACAATGCCCTTGAATAGTGGAAGCCAGCGCCGTGTCGGCCTCTCGGGATAAGGGTTTTTTCTAAAGAAACGACGAGAAACCTGATTAGTTTCACGGTAAAGGGAGTCCGTATCGTTGTTGGAGAACTTGATGCATCGACGCCCAACATCTCTAGAAGATGGGTTTGGTGCCGGCCGTGTTTTGATCTGTTGGCTGCCGTTGTGAGTTGATAGGCAATCCCGGGCGTGCCTTAAACTCGAAACCAGAACAGGGGAAAGCGCGCCGTAGTCGGGTGGCCACCTGAATGTCTTGTTTCAGTACACGCCGGGGTTCAGCGGCAACAGGCAAGCGGCCGCTCCGGGTAGTCAAACGGCTGCCGCTGGGGTTACGAGTAAGCGGTGAGACCGCTCAAATAGCCTTCTAGTATGACGGGAATCATGCCAACAATGGACAAGTCTCGTCTCATTTCCCTAGGATTTCGTGTCTGGCTATCCCCTGTCTCCCAGCCGGCTAGCTCGACGCAAACCGCCTCAGGTCAGAGGCACTTGCCGGCATGCTCCTCATCGCATTCGTTTACCGTAGCCTGGGCGGGCCTCAATTCATATAAGCTCCGGGCCGCTCTCTCAGGGCACCTTCGCGCCGAAAGTGACCTCGTCACTGGAGGTCATATTGGAGCATGCACTGTGCTAGCAGTGACTCGGTACCGCCATATGCTGAATGACGACGCCCGTAGAATCCGGCACGTTGCTCTGCAACCCATCTACACCTGCACGTCTGCTTACGGTCACCCCTGTGGGGGAAAAGAAGAAAACTTATGCCTGTAACCTCGGCAAGGTCTTGTCTCCTTTACCTTTGGCCCTTGAAAGAACCTTGCACAGGTTGCGTGGTCCTAGCGACAACTTATCTCGGCTCCCAATTTGTTCTTTGCAGATAAAACCCTGGACCGCTCCTGCGCATAGAGCTTCGTTTCTTTTTATTATCTACCGTGTTGTCAATCTAGGGGTTAAAAAACGAACCTTATTCCCACGACTAAGGCCACTGACGTTTCTTTGAACAACCATTCTGTTCATCCCACCCTGCCACAACCTTTCAAATGAACGACTTTTCGTCTGCACAGTTGCCACAAGCTCAGAGGAGTACGCCATCCACCGCGACCTAGATTCCGCTTCACACCGATTATCGAGACTAACACTTGACTATAGGATTTACTTTTGTCGACTGGGAAAACCGTCATAAACGCCAAAAGATTACGAAAGGTAAAGATGAATGATTCCTGTCTAGTTGCATATGCCGTTTTCTTTTCAACTGATAAAAAGACGTTCATTCACGATAGCTTGCAATTACTGCCGAAAAAAGAAAGTCAAATGCGACGGTGTGACCACAAACAACTGGCCATGCTCTACCTGCCGTAAGCTCAAGCTATTATGTGTCGAAACGAATGGCGATGACAGCTTTGTCGGCTCGATGACCTACGACACCCACGAGACTGCGGCTCCAAGTTCTTCACCGGGCCAAATCGGCTCCTATAATATGACTCAGCTGGGGAACATTGTGCCCTATAGTGTACAGCCCTTCGAGCCGATGGGTAGCCATTTTCATGCGGTTCCGAATGAGACACCTGCCTTTCTGATACAACAACAGGAAGTGCAATGTCAGGAGCATTCCTTTGAATCCTACTTCCCTGGAACCCATCAGTCTCAACGCCTGGCAAATCTGCTTGCAACTCTCAAGTTGAACGAGGTAGGAACAGGTACGATGAACCCGTGAAACTTTCCGTCTTTATGCTAAACTGACCGGGCTGGGGCAGCGCCGTATTTGAGAAATGAGGCGTCGTTCCGAGGCGAGAAAGAGCCTGTTATCGAGGAATCAGATAACTTTGAGGGCAATTTCTCGCTAGTACCATCACCTTCTGGTCTCAAGATTCGCATTCCGCCGGAGATGATGCCGGATGACGCAACTGCCCTCCATTACTTTGATCTTTATTTCACTCACGTCCATAGCTATGTCCCGGTTCTGTGCAAAGCTCTATTTCGTCAGCAGTGGAACACGGATAGGGAATCAATATCTCCATTGATCCTCGAATCTATCTTCGCAATTGGTGGGCGTTTAAGCGGCAATCCGTCCGAAGGACAACGGTGGCTTGAGCTTGCAAACAGTAAGCATACCGGAACCTCGTACGTATTGTAGTTGCTGACTTTCAAAGGGCATGCGGATATATTCGTCGACGCTCCAAGATTGAGCACCCTTCAAGCTCTATTAATAATTCTCAAGGCGTGCGAAGCGGCTCCCAAACATGGCTACTATTATCGATCCTGGATGGCCATTGTTCAGTGCGTCCAAATCGGCAAGGATCTCGGTTTAGATCAGCATTATGAACATCATCGATCCGGCCAACATTGCGATTACACCCCTCCGGAGTGCCAGTTGCGGACTAGGGTCTGGGAAGTAGTTTTCGTTTGTGAGTGCATGGTTGGGACACCTCAAGGTACGATTTCCAAAACCCCTCAAATATGCCTAGGGCAATCTAATACTCTTGAAGGCCGATATGAGTTTGGAGCCTCCTTGGATCATGCTGGCCTCACTTTGCCACAACTGGTTTTAGGCCATAGTGATGAGGAGAATCGTGTTTCCCGCAACTTTACTTACTTTGCTCGATTGGTACAGATTTTCAGCAAGATAAGCAAATTCCATGCCCGCATTAGGGGACATCAAGAGTGGGCAATAGATACAGAGTTCCAGCAGTTGGATCAAACGTTGACGTCCTGGTTGGCGGACCTTCCTGCTGACATGGCTGTATCTTTCCCACCCGACAACACTCCGCCATTCATATCATCTCATTACGTCGGAAATATGCATGCATTCTATCATCTAACTTTTATTTTCCTTTGTCGGCCACAATTATCATTTTTGGATTCCAATGCTCCCGATGGCGAGTGGAAACAACGTATGATGCTTTGTTACAACTCAGCCAAAAATGTATGTCGCCTTCAGGAAGCTACCTACAGCATCTTTGAGTTAAGCGGCCTCCAATGCATGCAGCATGGCTTTAGCTTTGCTGTGTATGCTGCGCTATCTTGCCTACCTATTTACCTGGTACGAGCTGCCGTGATTATTTACGTCTATCTTGATAGGTACCGCTCTAACTCGCATCCGCATAGGTCGCCATCTTCTCCCAGGATCCTTATTTGAATAGCGATGCTCTTGGGTTCTTCGCCAGGCACATGAGACTTCTAGCAATGGCCATGGAGTCTTGGTCGATGCCCGAGGTTGAGAAACAGATGAATGCCTTCCGAGAGATGCTCCCTGTCGACATACGAGAGTTCTCCGTGCTGAATCCAGCATACCAGCCGTCGGAACAGAATCACTGAATTAGGCATCAGAGACCCATATCATCGAACAAGTCAGTCATAATAGTCAACCCATCACATCCCACATCTCGGCCAGCCCAGGGGACAGTAAGAGTGACTCTCTAATTACACAGTCGCTCATTATATTACCTCAAGAAACCTAGCCATGTCGCAGGGTACGCCCCTTTCGAGCTCGTATGATTGGTAATTCTGCCATTAGGGCGACTGCCGTTTTGGGCGTATAGCGTGAAGCACCTAGTTGTTCTAGGGATGCTGGTCTCGGTTATGGAGGAGGATAAAGGAGTATGAAATGTTGTCGTAATAGTGTTATGTTTTTCCCATTATCTTTAACTTTTAATTGACGTTCCCTTACTCATTTTAATAACTTATAATTTGTAATAACTTAATCAAGTACTTCATATATTAATTTTACCTTGATAGGTTCGGCTGGTGATGATTAATTACCAGAGACTAAATTCGCAGTCGACCTGTCGTGTTGTTGCGTCTCATCACGATAGCTTCACTTGCTCCATGTGTCCGTGGGTGTGTTTTGTGCCTTCAGCACCATCAAACCAGCCGGGGGTAGAATCCGGCTTGGATCTTTGAGTAAGTATTCCTTCTAGCACACAATGGAACTTGAATTCCTTGCGTCCGTTGCCCTGTAGGAACCTGCTTCAAAACGAGCCGCTTGAGCTGAGTGCGACAAGCTTCTGGTCGCCGCGCCGTGCTGTGTCGCACCATCTGCGTATCTGGGGGTGGGTCATGGCCATGGAAAATAGGGTATAGTAACTATATCTCGGTAGGTGATGAATTCGTAGTGATGCATGAAGCAAGTATCCGTACAAGAGGTTGGAACGTTTCACTGTTTACTTTCGAAGAAGGACTGTCAATGCTTCTGTTCGCCGTTGGACTTTGCTTCACTTTTCCGCTCAGCGCCTCCTTGAATCTTACCCTGTGCGTTTGACGCCAATGTCTTGACCTCCGGTCCATCCAGCATGGCTACCTTGCGTGCCATCACAACGGTTGCGTCTTAGGTTTATTCAAGCACCCGTGGTTCCTACACTAAGTTAATATCCGGGCACTTTTTGAACCTTGGCTCTCAGGTGCCCATCGCATATCACCATGCAAAACTCTTCCATTTGCCTTGTTTTCGTTTCGGTTCTCTTCTTTGCCATTTCTATTGCCATTATTGCTAATATCTGGCTACGAGAAGGCGAAAAGCGGCTTTCAGATGGATAATCCGACTCTGCTAAGAATCCCGCCTCCGTCCCGAGGTTTGACTTTCGAGCCAAAAGATATCTGAGGGATGTCTCTGGCTTTGCACGCGACAGCAAAGACAGTAAAGACAGCAAATGTCGATTAAAGCACCTTTCCAAACTCATCTTACATCCGATTCGATCACGAAAACAAGTCCGCTCCCGACATCAATAGTGTCACCGACATATTAGTTAATAGAAAAGCAGAGCGCCACGTCTCGCACTCCCATCGCCTTGTCTAGGACAGCTACTAAGTCACAACTGCAACTTCTACCTGTTTCTCGTGTAAATGACGTCTAATCACTCAAGGCAAGGAGGTTGTTCATGACTAGGACGAATCTTGGTGTCCGCTGGACACATGTATCTAGCAGATTGTCATGGAGGATCCCATGGGATCCAGCACTTCTTAAATCAAGCAAGACAGGTATCCACCCCCAACCGCGAGTCGATCAATGATGCAGTGATAGAAACTACAATTGAAGTGGTAGTCACTGTGTACGATGAATGATAAGGTCAACTAAAGAGTTCCTAACCTGGCTAGTCAGTGATTTGTATTCAGTACAGTACTTCTAGCTATTTAGACTTTCCGTCAGATCCTTAAAGTGTCAGGACGGCCCGAGACTCTGTCTCATCGAGGCTGCCCATGCCCCAGCCGCAGGATAGCCAAGCCGTCGTTCAACGTGTAGGCGGTTGGAAAAGGAAAGGAAAAGAAAAACGTCCCTTCTGACCAAGGTACTTGTGTGATGATGACGGGAAAACGCGTTAAGATGCTCGGGCCTGCGCGAGAAGACGTTGTACGCTGTCGCTCCTCCACCGACGACGAGAAGAGACAACTCGCAGTGCAGAGCCTTCGGTTGAGACAAGAGACAGGGGTCCCTTCGAAGCCATAAGAGACATTCTTCTTTTGTTGACAGTTTATCTGTGTCCTCTTTCCTCTCAAACCTCCAACTGTGTCCGCCTCCAATGTGATTCTTTGAAGTTAACTGTCCACCAAGCGCACAGCTGTTCTGACCAGTAGCATCGAAGAACTTGGCAAGTTTGCGTGACGGTGCAAGTGTGTGTACGTATCAGTGTGTGCAATAGCATGGCCTTGTTGCTTTGAGATCACCCGCCTCTCGCCATATGACAAGATCATAGATACTTCGTCTCAAGGACTTCCGAGAAAAGCTCAGAATCGGAAGCGAGGAGAACGCCGTGGTCTGAGCTCCTTTCTGGGGTCAAGCAACATGGGAACTTGTCAGAGCCTATCATCGTCCCGTACTCAAGATTGGCGCCCGTATGGAAGCCCTGCTTCATCGGTGGCACTGCCCAACCTAAGCTGCATGCAAGGGCCAGACAGGCACACCAGCTCAACGTGTCTCGGCGACCGGCATAAGCGGAACGACAAGGCGCTTGATCCGCTACGCCCTGCTGGTCGTCTACCCTGCACATTGCATATACCAGCGAGTTCCCGAGCGCTGGACTGTTTCGCCAGGGGGATCGGCCCAATGCCAGGTACTCCGTACAAAGTACTATTTGTCCTGGCTTGCAAAATTCCCAGCGCGTGGTGGAGGGCCTCGCAGGACCCGCTAGTGCGTCGATCGTAACCTACAGTCGTTCGATCGCAAACTCATTTCGCACAGCAGAGACCAGGGACGACCTAGCTGAGTTCTCTCGCGGGACGTGAGCACGGTCTCCCACTCTCAGCTTTCTCCGCATTGACCGAGGGCCCACGCCACGTGAAAGAGAGAAAAACAGGATTGTCGGATTCACAGCAGTGGTACGTGGTAGCTTGCGGGCAGAACGGAGAGCTTGGGTGAGTGATACAGTAAGCGCTCACTCTGTAATTGCCAATTATGGCCATCGAGGTATCTAGATGGTGTCAAGTGTGCCAGTGCATCCTGCATTGCACGTCGGAGTTCTCAGACACGTCCACTCACACGAGGTGGCCACAGGCATGTTCCCTGTCTGTGGTACTCACTACTCGGCCTCAGTCCCGACCGCTTCCTTATTTCCGACCCTCTTCGTTGGCTTAGGCCTGGTGATGTGATGTCTCATAGCGACGCGGCAAAGCAATTAAAACGTAACGCAGGTGACGGGGAAAAAAACGAGATTTGTTGCCAAGGGCTTCACCGAGTCATCAAACACCCAGAAGGACGTATGTAATGGTTCTCCTGTCGTATATGGCCATCATAGTAGATCAACATTTTCTGCTGAATGCTATTGACTTAGGTATGATCCCTATAGACCGGGTCGATGTCTCATCTGACTCACTCATTATGTCGAAAAGCAGTTTGCATCTTGATGGCAACTACCTGCAGCATATCTCGGCTCTGTCCGCCCTTAAGATGGCAAGGCCATACGCTCTGACACTTATCCGCTGGTGACACGCAGCTTTCGTGAAATGCAGTGTTTACAGCCTGTTCTTTCCTGTCTTGTAGCTAAAAGTCAATGGCACTGCTTCTCTTAAGCTTCTTATCGAAAAGAAGTTCCTCGAGATGCCCTTTACCCTCCAAGTTAATACCAGATGGGCCAAAACTGCAGCCGCCTGCAATACAAGGGCTGGCGTAGCGCTCGGTTGTCGATGCCATCTCAAAGTAAAAGGGAAAAAGAAAAGGAGAAATGCTAAGATAAATGTATCGAGTGTAGAAAACGGATATATAGTACAGATAAGTTGAATCATTAACACGAATTGTCATCAAGCAGGCGTTAGCTTGGCTAATAAGTCATAACTGACCCGTGGGCAGATCACGGTTCGTCATTCATCTCAGTAGCA
>JALNIO010000233.1:11030-26697 GCA_023509875.1 Rugonectria rugulosa | reverse complement strand
TTTTTTTTTTTCTTTCTGTTACCTCTTTTCGGTTTACGGGAAACGGTGCAACCTCGCCCATGTTACTACTCTCTCTTGCTAAGAAAATCCCTACCCTGCTTCTTCTACATACTCTCGCCCGGTCAGTGTGCCGATTTCCCCCCCGTTGGTACCCCTCGTGCTCCGTTTATGCAAGATGGCTTGCATAGAGTCGCTTGGGGTTAGTTTCCTGGGAACCACGCCAAGGAAAGTCTGTCTTTGACCTGGGACATTTCACGGGTTTCCAAGGATGCGAGCGCGGCAGGCAAATAGTTGTGCATCTTCTTCGTCGTTCCTAGGAGTAGTCTTTGAAAGGATCGACCAATGAGCTATTGATCGTTTGTCTCCTGTGCCTTGTGCTGCTGCTGATAGGCCCGAGTGGTTGATATCTGAGCCCAGGAGGGTCTTTGGGGTTGGACTTGAACAAGTCGATTCTCTCGTAGCTGCAGCTAGTTACCCGATTCACCCTTCAAGACTTTGTTGTCACCATGACTCATGGGTGGGATATTACATCTGCTCTCGTTCGATCCGTAAGAGATGGCTAAAGCACTGAGTTTTTGATAATTCGTGCAACTACACGGTATCTCGCTGAGTGTTGCACTTGAACTACATAATGATATATACAAAGCTCTTAAACTCTTAAACTATGGCTTGCCTATACTATCATCGCCGTCTCTCGAGGATAGGCTCTTCTACACCAGTTGCTTTGATGCTCTTGTTCCTCGAGGTATAATACAGTGAAAACAACACTCGTTCTATAAGTGTTGTCCCGAGATGTAGGCTTTCGACGTTGAACTCATGTACCAGTATATCCAAGACGCATCCCCAACGTCAAGATGATCACGGAGATATACATCGTAAAGTGTACCTTTGCGCGTTGATAATGGCGTACTTTATGTCGTATCTAAACTCTCCCCCCTCTACGCATCGGTATAGGCCAGCCCAATCCAACATGAGAAGGGAACACCTCTCTCATCCCTTCGTCAGATCTAACCCTCCACCACATTGTCACCTGTAGGACTTATCGGAGGGTAAATTTTATCAAGTACAGATACAAACCCATCGAAGCCACGCCCTAACCAAGGCACGGCACATCGTTCCGACTAACTTGAATAGCCGCCATTGCTAGTTCTCAAACTACCCTCCATCTGCCGTCTGCTGGTCCAGACTCGACGCCGACATGCAACACATCTTAGCTAAGCTCACCAAGAACAACAAGGGAACAAGGTCGCCAACTCTTTTTTCCTCATCGTTGATTTGCTCCCTCCCTTCGTCAAAAAGAACAATCCGGCTCATAGGCCTGGTAGGCCCGCCCAAAACTCGTTAGCAACAAAAATCTAGCTTCACCGTTTCACCATCACAACACTACTCAAGCACCAACACCACCGGTTCCGTCATGGTCAGTTTCACCCGAAAACAGGATTGCAGCTTTCACCGGATTCATCAACCCAGCCTCTCTTGCTTCGTAGACATTGCCGCATTCCTCCCTTTGCATCACCCCAACCCCTCCATGTCGATAAAGGGAGAGTAGAGGCAGGCCTCGGCGAGCCTTGGGCAAACATCTCCAGATTTTACTACGATGTAATCAACATATCCCAGAACGAAAAGGAGTCCAGTGGATCAAGCCGCGGATGGTGGCGTGAGACGGGACCTGTCGTGGACCACGTTGAGGGCGGCTGAGCGGTCAGTCTTGTGAATAGCTTCATCTGAATATGCCTGTCGCTTGGACAACAAGCAAAGTACACGCGCAGTCCGTGTGCAGCGACCAAAGGTTATCTACTACAGAGCTGAGTTTGGAGAGAGCAACATGGAACATTGATGTCATCCCATTCATCACAGCTACACAGTTGATCAAGTAGTCGTTCTCCATTAAATATCATTACGGCAGAACCTGAAACGCTCATCGTGAGTTCACTTACGTTGGGTGAATGTTGATATCATGCCCACCAGAACAACAAAGATGGGAGTACATGTAAATCGTTGCATATCTCATTAAGTCCTTTGCGATGCGTTCATGGCGACACATTTATGTCTTGGCTTCACGGTTCTTGAATCAAGTCTTGAGTCATACAGTCACATCAACGCACATCAACAGATTGATATCAATCGTCTCTATTCAGAAGGTTATCGATGAGAATCCGGTCGGCAAACGTCCCAACATCCATCGTGCCGTATCCCGCGGTGCTTGCCCAAGACGCCAATGTGTCCATACCAAAGAAGCCTCGCCGCTGGATATCCAAAGTAAATAAAAGTCCATAACCCCGTTAAAGTCGGGTCATCTATCCAAAAATGTGACGTAAGAAGAGTAGATAGAAAGAAAATAAGCAGTCATCGCTTCAGTATGTAAAGACAAACAATGGGTAGATCATGATATCCCAGATGGTTGTTCAGATATATACCGCAACTGCTTTACTCTTTGGTTGCGTGTTGATCCCCAAATGGACTGCTGTCTCGTCGCTGTGACGATCCAACTTTCTCTGAACTCTTGTCTGTGTCAATGGGTGAGTCCTCAGGAACGGCGCCCAGGCTTGGCTTGCGCGGGGTGGATCGCTCCGGAGGGTCTGAGAATGGTCCTTGGTCAACTGCTGGCGAGTCTTCAATGATGGTTATGGCGCTGGAGTCTCGCGTTGCTTTTTGGCTTGGCGTGGTCGGTCGAGAGTCGTTGGATACTGACAGGGTTGACGAGTCCGTCTCCGACTTGGGAGCAAGGTCGATCTTTTTCAACCCTCCAACTTTGACAACCTGAGCACGAGCCTGCGTGGCCGTGTTGGCACTGTTGAGGAATGTCGACCCAACGCTAAAGGCACTAGCTCCGCTCTTTGGTCGTCCATTGCCGAACTTCTCGAAATCGATTGCAGGGACAGGAGGCGTGCTGCCCTCAAAGCTGCTGTTCCCAACCGACTTGACGCTGACAACAGTGGGCTTGGCGCGCATACCGGTCTGAGCAGGGGCCAGGATCTGAGCTTGCTTGCCATAGATAGTTGAAGCGACACTGGATCGAGGCGCATATGAGGTACGGGCATACGAAGTTCGGTCAGAGTAGCCAGACAGACCAGAGTATGTTGAGTCTCGTAGGTCACCGGGGACAAAGAAGTGCTGGTCGTCGTTTCCTGCCGCTTGTCGGCCCTCGGCATGTTGCATTGGAATCGGTGGTACAGGAGGAACGAGAACGTTGGGAGAAGCCGGATTTGCTCGGTTTGTCACGCCGGGAATGTACGCGATCTGAATAATGTTGGATGCTCGGGTGAGGACGGTGGAAGCAATGGAGTGGACAGTGTGTGTAGATGGTGGACGAGTAGCCCTTGAGGCAGCGTCCTTCTCGGATCCTTGAACTGGATCCGTATCTTGGTCGTAAATGGTCTGGGCCATCTGCGCTCTCTTCGGCTTGATACAGAATCTCCAGACCAGGTACGTAGCGATGCCGATAACAAAGAGGCCACCGACAACACCGCCTACGATACCGCCAATGCTGGGACCGCTGCCGCTTTTCTTGCTGCTGGAAGAATCTGTCATGCACACTGACTTGGCACATTGTGTACAGTCGAGGGGAACGGTAAACTGGCAACTCTCTCCATCATCACACTTCGGGCACTCGAGTTCGGTCGAATCATCGCATTTGACGCAGCTGCTGCTTCGAGGGACGAGTTGCATAACTAAGAGAGGTGTCAGTGTCTGTTCCCGGGCCGGTAGCATCGTCCTCTATTTACCTCTGTTGAGTTCATCCAAGTCCCGGGCGATGAGGAAGCGCGTCTCCTCCATGGCGACGGTTGTAATGATGTAGCGGGGATGGAGGCTTAGCAGTCGAGTTGGCAGGTGTCGATCACCTTTGATGATCACCTTGGTCGAGGCTTGGCAGTTACTGACAAATGGAGATGCTGGATATGCGTGTAATGTTCGATAAAGATATAGTATAAAGAAAATAAGAGATCGGAAGAGTCGTTGTGTGCTTGAATGCCCGGTTAAAATCGAGTATGCGTGGCGATAGGCGGAGGATTGGGCGAAGCAGAGGCAGTGAGATGGAATTGCGTGAAGAGAGTGGGATTGAGGTGAACGAGTGGAATCAGAGACTAGCTCGGGGTTGGAAAGAAGGTAAAAAAGGCTCCTAAGAGAAGAAAGAACGAGACATAATCGACCTGGGCGACTGAGAAAAACAGAGACGAATCAAATGCTGAAAGATCGACGTTTTTGCTGCGAGTCGAGAGGGATTGAAGGATCGATGGTTTCGCAGATTATGCGCTCGTTGGACGGAGAGAGGATAAAGGAGCAGCGAGGGAAGGAGGAACGTCGGAGGGTCAAGAGGCGCACGAGGAGGTACCAAGAGGGTCTTCAGGACCCAGCTGCCGTGCTGCGACTGGGCGCACCTTCCTAGGTTCTGCCAGGTCCTGCCAGGTCCTGCAAGGTCTTGGTGCAGTCCATTGAGAAGGTGCGACAGGGGCCCCAGCCGCGCTATCGCCCCATTTGTACTAGCAAAACATTAAAAACGGCCGCCAAACAATGAGTACAGTGCAGAGTGGCGCACCGCGAACCCCCTTGATCTGGGGGGGGCTCGGGGGGCCTGGGCAACTGGCTGCAGCGCTGCGGCCGACCATTCTGGCAATCTGGGCACTTTGAGAGCATGCACCGACCCGAATTCAACCCGCGGATCCCAGCGTCGGTCCTCCATCAGATTGCACAGGGGTCCTTTGATTTCTCTTACTCACACTGTGTCCTCGGAGGAGTCCCGGCACCGGATTGGTCGCTGCCTTTGATTTTCTTGAGTGCTCCGAGTGGTGTGGTGGATACAAAGAAAATTGTTAGTGGTGCAAGTCTGCAAGGTGCTCAATCAACCCAGCACGGTCGAGTAATAGCTCAGGTCTCTCTCCCAGCGAACAAGACCGTCTCAAGCACATCTTCAGGTGAAGAGATGCAAGAACACGAGGTTTCTGCGACGGGAACCAGCAGAAGGACTGGGGTGGGTGGTATCAGCAGAATGCATCCATGGGACATGTATGTAGGTGATAATGTTTGGCATATCACCCGCTCACACGCCAACGTGCCACCACGTACGATACGGACCTGATGGGTTTTCGTAGCAAGGACGGTCACCAGGTGCAGAGTTGAATGCGAGACACTATCTACAGAAGCAGATGCAGCTGCCACGCTACCTTCCCACGTACTCTGTACTCCGTGCTGCGTACGCAAACACCAGGCTTCGTCTGACTACCTACACAATATTCAATTTTCTCGTCTGGGACCGTCTTTCTTGTCGCACACGACGGCTTGCCCTAGAGCAGTCCGCCAACGACTGATAGACTACCTAGGCGTCGCGGCCCATCGCCACGGCAAGGATTGATGTGATGTTGGCACTGGTGGTGCCAGTTTACATACCAGACGTCCCCGCGGGCTGTCGCAAAAAGTCTTTGATGACGCCTCGGCTCTTTACGCCGAAGATGCTCTCTCGTCTTGTCACCCCGCCTCAGTCTGGCACGCCGGATTGCCTTGGAACTGAGTTGTGTCGGCGACAACGGCAGATGATGAATACGACAGCAATGATGAATGCCGGGTCTGCTGTGGCCGCCCTTCACGAGCAACCCATCTACACGTAGCCGCGATCCGTCGTATTGCGTGGCTCCTCCGGCAGTATTGCGTTGCCCTCGCGCTGATTTGTTAATTTGCGCCCACAGCGAACCAAGACCAAGCCCTACGGCACTTGCTCTGTTCTTGCGCCTGTCTTGTTACGGTCCTTTCGTGCTCAAGGTTTGAAGAGCAACGTAGCAATACGGGACAAATCCAAAAGACCCTCGTCGCAGGGGCCAGACGAGAAGAAACCAAGTCGCCGAACCAATACCTGACCACAGCAGGCCGCGACCACCATCTCAGCCTTCCATCCCGCTCATTCATCTGGGGGAGAGGTTTCGCAGATCATTGCCCACTTGGTGACCAACCTCAGGGATCCAGAATCCAGGGGCACTTCTTGCGGGTTGGTGGACCAGGACCCTCTTGAAAGAGCCAGTCAAAAGTCGCTGCTCTGTTGCTTTGCAGCAAATCAGTCGAGTCTTGCCCTCGAAGCAAGGGAGACGGTATCAGATTCATGCACGTCCTTGCTCAAACCCAAGGATACTCCAACCTTCCTACTCCGTACTCTGTAGGTATGCGAGTCAAGGAGCAACTTGGTAGACGGCCCTTCCGGACAAGATGAAACCTGTTTACCATCCTCCTCCAGCCGGCAGAGACGCATGGATCCACTTACCAACTTGTTCAAGCAAAGGGAAGTGTCCTTTGTGAGCAGCCCTTCAATGAAGAGCATAACAAAACAAAAGGCCGCAACCCGGTGATACAAATGTCCTTGAACCATAGGAGGTTGTACCCCATGGAATACGTAGCGTGTATTCCGAACCAGGTACTCAGTAGCACTCTCAATCGTCCTAGGAAATGCGCTGCGGGATGATGATCGGGCAAAGGGCAGGCGATTGACTCTCAGAATTCTCACACTTGAGGCGTTGCGATGCCTTGTTAGTGTGCGAAACAGTCGGTCACCAAATCTCTCAGGTGTCCATCCCGCTCGGCAGTTCGGATTTTCGGTGGACCAGCGTAAAGCCCAAGGTCTCGTTGACGGAAACACAGTCGAGCCCAGGTATTTGTCTCGGGAGCTGGACCGAGTGACGGGAGCTTTATTTGAGTCTCAGCAGGGAGCACATTAACGAGGCACTCTCGACGCCAGGTTGCCCGCTTACCGTACCGCTATCCGGAGAATTCCCTGTCCCGACACCAGTGGAACGAAACATTTTGCAAGGAGGCAGGTCATCTGCTCATTGGCTCGTCTGTTAATGGGAGAGGCAGTATCCGTACTCCGTAGAGTTGTGTATCCACCGCAGTTGATGGTTCACATAGATGAGTGTTGCAGTGAAACTGGCTCCTCATCCCTTTCCCAAGAGACGAGGGCAGTTTCAATGTCAACATGCTCCGTATGCCCACAGCAAAAGGAAACTCACAAATCAACAGTTTACCAAGCTATTAGTTCCTTGTAAGCAAAGCTTAGCCCGGAAGGCACACTACCCGGTGGATGAGAATTTGAGCAGACCCATGAAATCCATCTCAACTCAGGTGCTGACGTGAGGCGGAGACGGTCAGTACCGACAGACCTAACGGTCTCGCTCTCCAGCCTCCCAGCCCTGTGAGTTGTACAGCCACTCGCAGTCAGAATGGTTGGTATTCCAACTGCCATGCCGCCTTACGGGGTCCAGCATGCTTACTTACATGCTACACAATGCAGAACCTGCATAGAAGAGACACGCGAAATCGAAAATAGGCCTAGTCTCCCTGAAGCTGACGATGGAGGATGGCCTAGGCTGGGCAAAGCCCGCGGAAAGAGGCAGGTTGGCAGGCTGGTGTTCGTTAGCCCGCTTCTAGACTGATGCATCTGCGCCCCAAAAGCTGTTCTTGGTGTGATTTGTAAATTTGTGTTTGGTGTGACTGAGATGGCAATGGGACAAACGGTAAGTAATACTCAGTAAATAATTGTAGACGATTTCGTCTCTGGTTACCGACCAGTTGACGGGAGACCAGGTCCCATCGCTCGCCTTACGACCTAAGTTCCAAGATGGAAGCTACCGACCAAGCCAATCTTACTATTTTTAGAACGCCTAAGGCGGCTTATTTGACTTGCTCGCTTGTCGAGGGCCCCCTGTTCCTGTTTCGAGGTGAGAGGCAACCTCAGTTGCTGTCAAAGGGGCATTAATTACGGATAGAATTTCACGAATTTTGCCTCCCATGCGTGGCCGGCATGGAAAGCGGATGGGAAAGTCGGGTGCGAGGAAGAGATTGAGTTGTGAGGAGCACGGGAGGCGGAAATACGCATGCAGTTGCACACCGCAACCCTTGCTGCTTAACCCAATGCAAGGCCGGATAGACTCTATACCAGCAAGTACGGATAAGCGGCGCCGCCGAGATGCCCTCTTGGTTGACTCTTGTTGGCTCCAACCACAAGCCTTGCACCGCAGAAGTGGGCAAGTTGGCAAGGTGCATCCAGCCGCTCAGCAGGCTAAACTTGGCGTGGTAGTCAAATCTGACCTGATGCGCGCTCGCGGCGGTAGGGTTGGTGCTGACTTTCTCGACGGGCTGCTGTCGTCCCAAACTCTGATCCGCTGGGATACGACCAGTCGTTCCCGGGACGCTCTCCTACCTCCGTAGGCAGTTTCTTTCAGAACAGCGGCTGAACGGCCCCAGAGGGATATGGAAAGGATCGTAAGCCGCCAGGACTCTAAGCGGGGATTCCAGGCATGATTGACCGCTGCCATTACGGTCCGTAGGTAGCTGTTAGAGCCCGGCCATTGGGAAATTGCGGTACAACGCATCGCGCAGGCCTTGCGGGGGTAGAAGCTCGTTTTTTTAGGGCTGGGATCCTCGCTGGGGGCCGAATTCGCCATCGCCGCGAGGAGATTTGCGGTACGTACATACATACCTACGTCCCTAGGTGGTTGTAAATTGCTTGATGCTTCTTTAGATGCGGCAGGCTGGCCTGTAAACGGATCAAGGTGCAAGTAGGCGGGTAGGTCGAAGGCATCACCGAGACCAATCGACGGCGGTAGTGCTGCATGTCGGGAGCGGGTTGCTTGAACGACCAACAAGACACAGCATACGGAGTAGGGACAAAGGCGCAGGACGCACATGGTTGTCAAATGGATGCAATCAGCAGGGGAAAGGAGGGAGGGAGGACTCCATTCCCCGGGTCCGTCTCCATTCAGAACGCCGCTTCGGTGGCTGATGGCTTATTTTGAGGGGGCTGTTTCTCGAGAGGACTAGGGTGTCTCAGCGACCGAGCCAAGCAAAAGTTGAGGTTGGCAAGTTGGTACTTTGTACGCGGTACGCACCTCATTGGCGGGTAACCCATTGACTGACGTATGTTGTACGAAGTAGAATTGTCTATGCCCGTTTGCGAAAAGGTGCTCCGAGTGTACGGAGTACGTAGTGGTACCTCGTAACCACTCCGCTGAGCCCCAGTTGCCAGACGGCATTCGGGTCGTCTCCGCACTGCTTTCCTGCCCTCTCCCGCCATGGTCGGTCAGTTCGCTGCCACGGCTGCCTCGTTTGGGGGCCTCTCACAGCATGACTTGCTCTCTGGCATCGCTGTCCTGCATAGCACTACTCCGGATGTACACAAGTGGCTACCGCTCTTGTCGGGCATCCTGTTTGTGTGTCAGTCTTTAGTGATGGCTTATGGGTGGAACAACAAGGGATGGATCCTCGCCCCCCTCAACAGACGGTGGAGTGGCTCAGCAGGCTTAGCGCGGGTCAGTCTCCAGTCCCCTATTCTGGGCTTGCCAATGGAGCACCTGGCACGCATTCATCACTCAGCCCGTAGGCCAAAGCCGTAGTGGTGAGGTACTGTATCCGTACTCAGCCAGCCAGCCGGCCATCCAGCCAGCCAGCCGCCAGCCATCCAGCCCAATGCCTGCGTGCTGATGAGAGCATAAGGTGCGGTGCACATGGGAGGGACATGGGCTGCATGGGTACCTTCTGGTCCGTGGGCGTGGGCGTGGACCGTGGAGCGAAAAAAGAGATCCGTCCTTCATCAAAAGCAGTTGTGCAAACCCTGTGGCCCTGCTTGCTCCTGAATCTCATCCTATCCTTCCTCTCTCCGATCCATTCTTCTATTGTGCCCCTTCCACTCCTCCCTCACCTTCTCCTCTCTTTGGTTTCTTGTTTTCTTCACCCAACTATCACCATTCTTTAGAGGCTGGTGCCTCGTTTGTCCCTCCCCGCGTTGCGCAGAGAAGAAAAAAGCAAGGTTGCCCCGGGCACGATTCACGTAGCTCCTATTCGTCCTTGACGCAAGCCCGTGACCTGGCTTTGGCTTTGCCTTATTACTCCTGTTTCAGCTCCTCACGCTTATCCCCCCCGAGCAACCAAAAAAAGGCTGTCAGCTTCAACCCGCAACCCATCCATCTTCCCCTCGATCGATCATCAACCTTCTGGTCCTACAAAGAGTTTTCATTGAGAGAAGCGGGATTCGATTTTTTTCACCATGGCGTACAATGGCCGTGGTCAGGACTATGGCAACAATGGCCACCAGCTACAGGATATGCCTTCTGGCAGCCAGGTGAGTTGAAAAGCGGCTCGTCCACTACTGACCGGTTCCCTAACACTCGCTTCCTCAGTACCACCTCCCCCCTCAGGAATCCGACGACGAGGCTGGCCGAGGTCTCTTAAATTCAGGCTACGATCAGGACCGCCTAGGTGCCCGGACTCCCCCCGATCGCCCAGTGTCGGCCTACAGTCTGACCGAGTCGTACGCTCCCAATGCCGCCCAGATGCCTCCCCAAGCCACTGGCTTCGGTGACAACAGCTCGTTTGGCCAATTCAACCAGGAGCCCTATTCTCGACCCGATTCCGCCTTTGATCCCGAGGACAGTTGGGTTCAGCGTCAGCAGCAACCTCAGATGGGCGGAGGCGGCGGCCTGACCCGTTCAAAAACCCGAAAGGTCAAGCTGGTGCAGGGTTCGGTTCTCAGTCTCGATTACCCCGTACCCTCGGCCATCAAGAATGCTGTCGAAACCAAGTACCGCGACGTTGAGGGCGGCAACGAGGAGTTTATGAAGATGCGATACACCGCCGCCACTTGCGATCCCAATGATTTCACTCTAAAGAACGGTTACGATTTGCGTCCCCGCATGTACAACCGACATACTGAGCTGTTGATTGCCATCACATACTATAACGAAGACAAGGTCCTGGTCGCCCGAACACTTCACGGTGTCATGCAGAATATCCGTGATATTGTCAACTTGAAGAAGTCAACTTTCTGGAACAAGGGCGGTCCTGCCTGGCAAAAGATTGTCTGCTGTCTTGTTTTTGATGGTATCGACAAGGCCGACAAGAGCGTTCTCGATGTGCTCGCTACCGTCGGTATTTATCAGGATGGTATCATCAAGAAGGACGTCGATGGCAAGGAGACTGTCGCTCACATTTTCGAGTACACAAGTCAGCTCTCCGTTACCCCCAACCAGCAGCTCATACGACCTACCGAGAACAGCCCTCAGAACCTCCCCCCGGTCCAGTTCATTTTCTGTTTGAAGCAGAAGAACAGCAAGAAGATCAACTCTCATCGTTGGCTCTTCAACGCCTTCGGTCGTATTTTGAACCCCGAGGTCTGTATCCTGCTTGATGCCGGTACCAAGCCCAGCCCCCGATCCCTGTTGGCTCTCTGGGAAGGCTTCTACAACGACAAAGATCTCGGTGGTGCTTGTGGTGAGATTCACTGCATGTTGGGTAAGGGCGGCAAGAAGCTGCTCAACCCCCTCGTTGCTGTGCAGAATTTCGAGTACAAGATCTCAAATATCCTGGACAAGCCTCTGGAGAGTTCGTTCGGTTACGTTTCCGTGTTGCCTGGTGCCTTCTCGGCTTACCGATTCCGCGCCATCATGGGTCGTCCCTTGGAGCAATATTTCCACGGTGATCACACCCTGTCCAAGCAGCTCGGAAAGAAGGGTATCGACGGTATGAACATTTTCAAGAAGAACATGTTCTTGGCCGAAGATCGAATTCTCTGTTTCGAACTGGTCGCCAAGGCCGGCCAGAAATGGCATCTGAGCTACATCAAGGCTGCCAAGGGTGAAACTGATGTTCCCGAAGGTGCTGCTGAATTCATCTCGCAGCGTCGTCGTTGGTTGAACGGTTCGTTCGCCGCCGGTCTCTACTCTCTTATGCATTTCGGTCGCATGTACAAGAGTGGCCACAACATTATCCGCATGTTCTTCTTGCACGTCCAATTCCTCTACAACTTGGCCAACAACCTGTTCACCTGGTTTTCTCTCGCTTCTTACTACCTCACCACCACTGTCATCATGGATCTTGTTGGATCACCCAAGGTCGCTACCCAATACCACGGCTGGCCTTTCGGTGACAAGGCAACCCCGGTCGTCAATTCTCTGCTCACCTATCTCTACGTGGCGTTTGTGATCTTGCAGTTCATCCTGGCTCTAGGTAACCGTCCCAAGGGTTCCAAGTTCACGTACATTGCCTCGTTCGGTCTCTTCGGTCTCGTCCAAGGATACATCTTGGTTCTTTCCGTCTATCTTGTCATCCGTGCCTTTAACACACCCATCGAGGACCAGATTTCACTTGCTTCCGGAAAGGACTTTGTGAACAGTTTCTTTGGTGACAGCAGCGCAGGAGGTGTCATTATTGTTGCCCTCGTTACCATCTATGGACTGAACTTCCTGGCCTCTTTCCTCTACTTGGACCCCTGGCACATGTTCCATTCTTTCCCTCAATACCTGTTCCTCATGTCCTCCTATATCAACATCCTAATGGTCTACGCCTTCAACAACTGGCACGATGTTTCTTGGGGTACCAAGGGTTCCGACAAGGCTGAATCTCTTCCTTCTGCCCATGTTACCAAGGGCGACAAGAACGAGGCTGTCGTTGAGGAAATCGAGAAGGAGCAGGAGGATATCGACAGTCAATTCGAGCAGACAGTGCGACGAGCTCTTGCTCCCTTCAAGGAGGAGGAGGAGGTCGAGAAGGCTGATGTCGAAGATGGCTACAAGTCTTTCCGTACAGGTCTGGTCGTCTCCTGGTTATTTTCCAACACACTCCTTATCGTGGTCATTACCACCGAAACCTTTGATGATTTCAACATCGGAGTAAGTTATTTGGAACTCGTTGAGCCTACCTCATGCTAACCCAACTCTCAGGAATCCGCCTCCGTCCGAACTGCCAACTACTTCAAGTTCCTTCTGTACGCTACTGCCGTGCTGTCGCTTGTCCGCTTCTTCGGCTTCTTGTGGTTCCTTGGTAAGACTGGTCTCATGTGCTGCTTCGCCAGACGATAAGCACCTCGCATGACGGAGCGCGCATTTTGGGGAAAGGACGGGTTTGCAAGGCATGATGGGTGCACAGTAGATAAATTGGCTCGTTATCGGATACCTCAGTTTTTGGATGTTTCATTTTCTTGTTTCTTGTTTTGAAATATTAATGGATGGCAAATCAAAAGAGAGGACTACTTGTATTTGAGGGGGATCTTCCAAAGGATTTGGATGCAGGGAGTACCTACCATTACCATAGTGTAATTTTGGCATCTGTGGGCATTTACGACAATACTGTATTGATGAGTTTCTTTATACAAAATCATATTGAAGACGTTGTCTGTGCTGTGGTGACCTCATTACATTGTTGTTGATCATTCAAAACGTGTCTACAACATTACATCCTGCGTCGTGATATGATGCTTTCAGAACAAAGGGCTAGAAAACATGCCCGTATTCCCATGTATGGCGGGACGTCGTGGCCACGCTTAATTGGAGCCATGATGACGCGAGGCTGTGGGTTGCCGCCTAAACTTCGGTGGGTTGGGCCAAGGTGCTGTAGGCTGCCTTACAGCATTACGGCTATCTTATCAAGCATCATCGCCATTTCGAGCGGATCTCGACACTGCTGGAAACAACCAACATCGCGTGACACCCGACGACAAACGAGGGGAGGGCGCATATAATAACTCCTCCTTCCTTTCGATTCCTTCCCTCTTGTTGCATCTTGGACACACAAACTGCCCTTCGAGGCCTGTCCTACCCAATCCGACTGACCCCTCCGAAACCACCGATTGAGTCCGATACAGCCCACCCTTGGAACCCCCACTTCCCAAGATGTTGAAGATATGGTCTATGGTGCGTTGCGGTCGCTTTCACAGGTAGTAGGCGGCAAGCCATGGCTAACATTTGAGCAGAAAAAGGAGCAAAAGGAGGCGGAGAACGCTGAGGGAGCCGCGGCGGGCGGCAAAAAGAAGAAGGTGACGGCCGCTCAACTGCGTGTACAAAAAGGCAAGTCAAAGCCCTCAAAATGGCCATTGCATCCTCGAGCTGTGAGTTGAACAGTACATTGACATGAGTTCTCTTTGCACCCGTAATAGATCTGTCGGAGCTTTCCCTAGGCTCGACGATGAAGACCGAGTTTCCCGATCCCGACGACATCCTCAACTTTGTCCTCACGATCGAGCCTGACGAGGGCATGTACCGGGCAGCAAGATTTACTTTCGACTTCACAATCAACCAGAACTTCCCTCACGAGCCTCCCAAGGTCCGGTGTCGCGAGAAGATTTACCACCCCAACATCGACCTCGAGGGCAAAGTCTGCCTAAACATTCTTCGTGAGGATTGGAAGCCGGTGCTGAACCTCAACGCCGTGATTGTTGGGTTGCAGGTATGAAACCCGTTTCCGATCTCTACGGCTCAACGAGCTGGGCACTCCGGCATCGGATGGAGAAGAGACTTTTCAGACAGGTGATGGCTAATGTCATGGACAGTTCCTCTTCCTCGAACCCAATGCCGCTGATCCGCTCAACAAGGAGGCGGCCGAAGATTTGCGAAGCAATCGCGAAGGTTTCAAGCGCAACGTTCGAACCGCAATGGGGGGTGGAGTAGTCAAGGGAACTTACTACGACCGAGTCTTGAAATAAGCAGGCAGTACCATAGGCAGCGTCAAAGGCGTTTATTGTGCAGGTGCAATCCGGCAACCAAAATTACAGACGGGACATATGAAAGGAGCGATTCATCGTTTTGACCGGCATAGACGGGATTCCCAGCATTCGTCCGGCGTCCTTACGATTCCATGATTAGGAGGATATAGAGCAGGTTGGCTTTTTCAGGTTACCAATGGCATTCCAGTTGCTTTCGGGGGCTGCAGACCAGGAGCTGATGATGTGTACCTGGGCCGGTGAGAATGATGGGTTTTTAGCACATGTATCAAATTACAATACTCTACCAATTTTCGAGGTACTTGGCGAGGGAACGAGGAAAGATGCGAGAGTGCCATCATGAAGTTGGCTTTGCATTTGCCAGTACCTGGCCTTCGGCGCTTCTGTGAAGCTCACCGACAATTGACCTGCATGTATGCCGCTCGGCAGGGGTAAGGATCGGGCCGTGTAGGTTTGGCAGTGACTCGATAGGTTCCTACATCGCATGCATGGAAAATGGAGACGTGAATAGAGCTACAGAGGCCGGAATCAATTCATGGGCCGATGATGGCTGTCGTTGACTCATGGCTCATGTAGGTAATCCGTAGTTGCGTGGGATGGTGAATTTAGTTGAAATTCGGCAGTACAGGGTAACTAGCTGGCTCCAAGGAAGGTTGCACGCCCTGATACGACTCTGGGCGACTGCTGTGCTGTGCTGACATGGAGCTCAGTTCCTCCAAGCCAAAAAAAATATATTATCCCTGAACAGCTGCTGACGAACCCGCCAAGAATGAGAGGCCACAGGACTGCAGAGGGGCATGCAATTGGCGGGAATAGCAGCTGGCTGTGGACTGACTCACGCCCAGAAACGCAGCCAAGTTGCCATGTTCCAATGCTCATCCCTGCTCCTCGCCCATTCTCCAGGCGGAGATGGAACAACGTGGGAGCAGAAAAAGAGGGGTGGCGAGACAAAATGTACCTTATGTTTGGGTGATTGGTGATTGGCGATTGGTACTAAATACGCGCTGATGCGCCCTGCATCCCGCGTGGAGGCGGGTTGCCGGTACCGGTGGGAAAGAGAACGGGCTTGCGGGCATGCGGGTATGGAGGGGCACGAGAGACACGGGGAAGCAGGAGCACACAAGTCTGATTTCGGCGTCGGCCCACAACTTTGATACATTGAAGCGGTGGCCGAAATCGGTCAAGTCAGCCCGCACTTTC
>JALNIO010000233.1:0-10908 GCA_023509875.1 Rugonectria rugulosa | reverse complement strand
TCAGCAAACGTCTTTTTTTTTTCTTCCTTCCCTTTCCCTTTTCTCTCCCTTCCCAGACACCCTCTCCCCTCCAGAAACGTCCAAATCCAATCATCAAAATGGCTTCGCGAAGCTTCTCCAAGACCCTGCGCGGCTCAATGGCCCGCCAATTGGCCGCTCCCCGCGTCCAGCAGCGCACCTTTGTCGCTGCCGCTCGCAACGTTGCCCGCGCCGGTGCCGTTGCCCGTCCTGCCATGGCTGGCCCTTTCCAGCAGCAGGTTCGCGGTGTCAAGACCATTGACTTTGCTGGCCACAAGGAGGACGTCTACGGTGAGTTTCGACTTGCAGAAGATCCCTGCGGGGATGGCTTCATTTTGTGGCACAAACCACTGACAAGATATTCGTCATTAGAGCGTGCCGACTGGCCTCAGGAGAAGCTTCTTGTGAGTCACCCATCATCCCATTGGAATATACCCAGCTTCTCAGAATACCCATTGCTAATGCCTTTATCCAGGAGTACTTCAAGAACGACACTCTTGCCCTCATCGGTTACGGTTCCCAGGGTCACGGCCAGGGTCTTAACCTCCGTGACAACGGCCTCAACGTCATCGTTGGTGTCCGAAAGAACGGACAGTCCTGGAAGGACGCCATCCAGGATGGCTGGGTCCCCGGCAAGAACCTCTTCGAGGTCGACGAGGCCATCACCAAGGGTACCATCGTCATGAACCTCCTCAGTGACGCTGCCCAGTCCGAGACCTGGCCCGCCATCAAGCCCCAGCTCGTCGAGGGCAAGGTAAGCATAAATGCCTTGATACTATTTGTATGAAGCTCATGGCTAACAAAACAACTCTGATAGACCCTCTACTTCTCCCACGGTTTCTCCCCCGTCTTCAAGAACCAGACCAAGGTCGACGTCCCCACCAACATCGATGTCATCCTCTGCGCTCCCAAGGGCTCCGGCCGAACTGTCCGATCTCTCTTCCGTGAGGGCCGAGGCATCAACTCCTCTTTCGCCGTCTTCCAGGACGTCACTGGCAATGCCAAGGAGAAGGCTGTTGCCCTGGGTGTTGCCATCGGCTCCGGCTACCTCTACGAGACCACCTTTGAGAAGGAGGTCTACTCTGACCTTTACGGTGAGCGTGGCTGCCTGATGGGTGGTATCCACGGTATGTTCCTTGCCCAGTACGAGGTTCTCCGTGAGCGTGGCCACTCCCCCAGCGAGGCTTTCAACGAGACCGTTGAGGAGGCTACCCAGTCTCTGTACCCCCTCATTGGTGCCAACGGCATGGACTGGATGTACGAGGCCTGTTCCACCACCGCCCGCCGTGGTGCCATTGACTGGACTCCTCGCTTCAAGGATGCCCTGAAGCCCGTCTTCAACTCTTTGTACGACGCTGTCAAGGACGGTTCCGAGACGCAGCGATCCCTCGACTACAACGGCCAGAAGGACTACCGTGAGAAGTTTGAGAAGGAGATGGAGGAGATCCGTGGTCTTGAGATCTGGCGCGCCGGCAAGGCCGTCCGCTCTCTCCGACCCGAGAACCAGAAGTAAGAGCAGGATTGGCGTTGATGAAGGAGGGATTTGGAAAGGCTTGGTAAAATTGTGAACTTTTGTACTTTTTATTCCTTGCTCTCACGAGGGGATCTGGGCACGTCCAAAAGTTTGATGTAGGGCTTACGGCTAACTCTATACCAAAAATTCTTATTTCGTAAATGACTTGATGCCTGGTGTCTTGTGTAACTGGTCAGTCATCCGCGAGTCATGTCTTTTTGAGATGTTTGAGAAGACGTTGTCAACCACGATGATATTACAACTGCATTGCGCCCTTTTGACATGATAAGCGGGTCATGATGTGCTCAGCGGGGTCTCTGCCAGCCTGTTCGGGTGAATTGGAGCGAGAGGACTTGTTTTTGGATAACGAGAGCGAAGACGAGGTTTGGTTTCTTCTGGATCGTCTCAGTTATGGGTGTTTATATATAAACAACATCTTTCCTGATCCATACGGCCACCCATTACGTTTCAGATCATCTACCAATAATACCTCACTGTTGTAACACACATAGCCTCGCTCACACCTGCGCACAATCAACTCTCATCACGAGGCAAATAAGCCATGGCAGACATCTCCACGACGCCGCCCCTCACGCGGTCCTCGGTGGTGGCAGCGCACTCGCTTGTCAAGCCCAACGTGCACCGGACGCCGGTGCTCACGAGCCGGACGCTGACGGAGCTGGCGTCGACGCCCCGCGCGGACCTGGCCGGCACGCGGTGGGAGGGGAAAGGGGCGCGGCCGGCCAGGCCGGTGATGAGGCTGTGGTTCAAGTGCGAGAATCTGCAGCGTGTCGGGGCGTTCAAGGTCCGGGGCGCGTTCCACGCCGTGGAGAGGCTGAAGAGGGAGCCTGGGTGGTTGGAGGGCGGGGGGAGGGAGAAGGGTGTTGTGACGCACAGTTCTGGTGAGTTGTTTCCCCCCCTGAGACTTTTTGCTTGTGCGAGTAACAGGCTGGGAAGATGAGAATAAAAGCAGTTCATGGCTGACGAAACCGGTTGGCTGTACAGGAAACCACGCCCAGGCACTCGCCCTCGCGGCGCGCGAAAACGGCATCCAGGCGCACATCGTCATGCCCGACATCTCCATGCCGCAAAAGATTGCCGCCACGAGGGGCTACGGCGCACGGGTCGTCCTCAGCGGGAGCACCAGCGTCGAGCGCGAGGCCGTCGCCGACCGCGTCATTGCCGAGACGGGCGCCCGCCTGGTCCCGCCCTACGACCACCCGGACATCATGCTCGGCCAGGGCACGCTGGGCCTCGAGCTCCAGGAGCAGGTCGTCGAGCTGATGACGGCTGCCGCTGCTCCCGGAGAGGGCTTTAGGGCTGCGGCCACGGGTCACGACAATGACGGGCCGGGCAGGCCGGGGCGCAGCAAGTCAACTCCGGGCCTCGATGCCATCATGACCCCCTGCGGCGGAGGCGGCATGCTCTCGGGCGTGGCCCTCAGCTGCGAGGGCACAGGCATCCGCGTCTTCGGCGCCGAGCCGTCCTTCCAGGGCGCCGACGACGCCAAGCGCGGCTACGAGTCGGGCGAGCGCGTCACGTCGGTCCGCACGCTGACCGTCGCCGACGGCCTGCGCACCCCCGTGGGCCTGCACCCGTGGGGCGTCATATACGAGCGGCGCCTGGTGGCGGGCATGTACAGCGTGACCGACGACGAGATCAGGGCGGCCATGCGCCTGGTGCTGGAGCGCTTCAAGATGGTCGTCGAGCCGAGCGGGTGCGTGCCGCTGGCCGTGGCCCTGTTCGACGAGGAGTTCCGGAGCATGGTGGAGAGGGAGGCGGGCGAGGACGGGTGGGACATTGGGCTGGTGTTTAGCGGAGGGAACGTGGGAGCTGATGCGATTGGGAGGTTGTTCTCTGAGGAGAAGACGGCGTGAAGAGTGATATCGCTGGCTGAGCGGTCAAGGAAATATGAAGAAATGATGTATTCATGATTACTTTTTGGTTTCCCTTCATAAACACCTATCCTATCCTAGAATAGGTACATGTAGGCTTGAATATAAATGTTCATGTGCTCATGGAATCCTCATGGCCATATATCCTTCTCCATCTATCAAGCCTCCTTTTCGCGTTATTCAGTCGAACCACTGTCTTACATCGGGTTCAAAGCCTCATTCATCTTCTTCCTCCACTTGGTGGAATTCCTCCTCAGAATCCAGATGCTAAAATAGCTCACCACCAGACAAAAGATACAAATGGTGGTGTATACCCAGCCCACGTTGACGGCGTTGATCCACGGAGCTGCCACAATGGCGCCGACACAGCTGAGTGTGTTACGGACAAAGTTGTTAATTGCCACGCCGGCAGAGCTGCGCTTGCGAATGAACTCGGTGAGCATTGTCGTTGCAGCAGACTAAACAGCATGTTAGTCTTTTACGAAGGATGGGTTTGAGTTGAAGGGTTATACGAACAAAGATGAGCATGGAAGCGACACCGAATAGGTAGAGGGCAATACATGGCACCATGAAGTGAACACCATATCTCAACGACCATCCAAACATGAGAAGTGCCAGTGGATAAACAGTGACTGCAACCCACGCATTCTCTCGAAGTCGATCCTCGGGCAAGTATATGAGTTTTCCATTCTCGTCGTAGCGGTTCGCTTTGCGAGCCTCCCGAGCCATGATCTTGTCGATCCATCTGCCACCAAAAATCGAACCTGTAACGTAGCCCAAGCCAGAGGGAATATATAGTAAACCAAGAATCATCTGACTGTAGTTGTACGGCGCCTGGGAAAACTTTTGCTGGATCCCGATATTGACAACGTATAGAGAACCAAACGCAATGGCGGCGATCGTGACAGTAATGAGAACAGGGGGGTATCGTAAGTAGAGAATGACTCCAAGAGGGTCAATAAGAAACCGACGAAGATTTTTGGTGAGCCGTTTTGTCTTTTCCTTGGCAGAGTCCATGGTACGCATTCGGCGGAGGTCTTCGTCCTGGGCAGTCTGGGTTGGTTCTTCTGGTTTACGACGCGCCAACGTCTCTGGAAGAAAGAATAGAATCAACAACAGCACCACCACACCGTAGATGGAGAGAAACCACATGGTAGCCCGCCAGCTAAGTTCTTGCGTGAGAACGCCGCCGATAACAGGGGCAATCAGGGGCCCCAGGAGAGGACCAAGGTAGAATATACTCATGGCTCGTCCTCGCTCAAAGACTTCAAATAAGTCGGCGATGGAACCGGCGCCTGTGGAATGGGCGCTGGCTGACGCGCCACCTGCACACATTCGGAACACAATAAGCATTGCAATATTGGTGCTGATGGCGGACAGGACTGAGAATATGACGAATAGGGAAAAGGAAATGAGGTAGATGGTACGACGACCAAACTCTTCAGAGAATGAGGACCACCAGAGCGGAAAGATAGCCATGGATATCATGTAGAGCGCTACGGACAAGTTGGTAATGGTTTCAGAGGTGTCGAATGCCTTTGCCAGTACAGGCAGGGCAGCTTTGTAATGTTTAGCATGACGAGAGACCATCACTGAAACTTGGGCAGAGGTACATACGATAAACAACAGTTGAGCCCAGAGGGGCGGCAGCTGTAGCCAGAGCAATAATAGCCACGAGGCTCCATTTAGTTGATTTCTTGTAGTCGGGAGGATATTGTATCTCGGGCACGAGAGTAAGACTGCCTAACAAGCCACGCCTCTTGGAGCGAGGGATGACTGACACAGGTCTCGAAGGGACGGAAGAGGATCTGGATTGACACCGCCGAATAGATTTGGTATCTATTGTACCCAAGGGCTCGCCAATGGTGACGGGCCCAATCTCTTGTATTGACCCTGTCCGGGTATTCTCCGTCTTTGTTGATTCTGAGCCTGCCGAAGCTGGCCTTTCCACTTCACGGCCGTTTCCATCCCGTTCGAGGTCAATCTTTTCATCGTCCAAACCGGACTTCATCATGTTTTCAAATCCGACTCTGTCGGTCGGCACCGAATATGTGGGACTTGGAATCTGAGCCGAAGCCGAGTCAACAAGCCTCCGTCGTGATGAAATGCTTGAGAGATTACGGGAGAAGTAGAAATATGAGCATAGCTGCAACGCAGAAGCAACAAAATCCAGAGCGCCAATGCCAAGCACAATCCTTGAAAGGATATCTGCAAAAGATGGGTGGCGATTTCAAATGCCCGGAAACAAGGTCGCGGAAGCCGGAGGGTCACCGGCAGTCTTTAAAAAGGTCATCCCGTCGGATAAAGGGTCTCTCGCTTCTGAGATCTCTGCACGAAGCTCCTCTGACTGCCACCCATCTCCTCTCCACTCCTCCACAAGCAGTCACAATACGGCATCCTAATCCGAGAAGAGGGCTGGGGGATATTCCAAGGTGGAGTAGTCGGTCTGTGAAGAGCAGCTTGTTCGCCGAGCCCGGAACCGATAGATTTGCGTTCCGGCACTAGGAAGGAGATAGATACCATCGTGGGATATTTCCGAGATGTATAATGGGACGCTGACTAATGTAGAGGCTCTCGTTTTTTGGTGTGCTTGTTAGAGAAGAAGAAGGGAATTGGTGCCTAGGAGTTGATCAACTATTCAATTGTTGTACCAGAGCCTCTCACCATGACGCTATTCACGCGAATCTTACGATATCAAAAGCGGCCCTACTTGGATCAAAGAGCATCGACTCGGTCATGTGAAGCAGCATACCCGGGATTGTGGCCTCAATGTTGAATATTTGAGGGTGTAATGCAACCCAACTCTGCACCGCCGGATTAGAAGAAAGTGACCTTCTCTCACAACTGTTCCGAGTGTTGCTGTTGCAGTTAATCGATTGCAGCATCGGGTCCCGACATCGCACGGGTTTAGGGCGGCGATTATTTGTTGTTCGTTATCTGTTGAAAGACGGACAAATTGGTTGGTGAGATGCAGATGGAAGACGAAGGATGGAGGGAAGATACTTACAACTGTTCAACTACCTTATTTTAAAGAAGTTGCATTGATGCCGCTGCCTTCCCAGCTGAGACAATGGCTCGTCCTTGTGTCTCGTGCCTTCCCTCCCCCCATCAGTCGAAAAGGCGAATAGGTCATTCGATGGCGGGGTACAAAGTACAAAAGTACATACGAATCCATGAGCCCCGCGAATCAGAAAAAAGTTGACGAGGACATGGCGGGGCAGCTTCGAGTCGGACGGACATCCGACTTCACCTTGAGTCACCAAGTCACCATTTATTACGAATATATCGTCGAAATAACAACGACGGATTATATACACTCTAATATTAGAGAAGAGCAAACAAGAGGACCCAATCAGTAATTGGTTGGCTGCATTCCATCGTTCATATCTTCAACCTCCTTCTCTCATTAAAAACCCTTCATCAACATGTCTCTGACCAACGCCTCCCCCGAGGCAGCTGCCTCCTCTGCAAAGACGGCCTCCTTCACGTTGGCTACTCTTCCCGCCTCCGCCCGCAATGAAGCCCTCGAGACTATCCACGCGGCCCTCTCCGAAGCCAAAGACGCCATTCTCGCTGCCAATGCCCGCGACCTTGGGATTGCCCGCAAGGCTGCAGCTGATGGTTCCCTCAGCCAGGCCCTCGTCTCCAGACTCGACCTGGGCAAGAAGGGCAAGTGGGAGGATATGCTCAAGGGCATTCTAGATGTCAGGGACCTCGCGGATCCAAGTATGTACATTTTCAACAATAGTGCTCAAATACCCTCGTGAGGATTAGTTTTGAGACTAACTGTCCCAGTCGGCCAAGTTCAAATGAGAACAAAGCTCGACGACGATCTCGTCATGGAACGAGTCTCATGCCCCATTGGCGTTCTCCTCATCATATTTGAGGCTCGCCCCGAAGTCATTGCCAACATTGCGTCTCTGGCCATCAAATCCGGAAACGCTGCTATCCTCAAGGGCGGCAAGGAGTCGACCGAGTCGTTTGTTGCCATTTCCCAGGTCATTTCCTCTGCTCTGGAAAAGACCCAAGTTCCAAACTCAGCCATCCAGCTGGTCACCACTCGCGATGTGATTGCCCAGCTTCTTGCGCAGGACCGCTACATCGATCTTGTTATCCCCCGAGGCTCCAATGACCTCGTCCGATATATTAAAGAGTCTACCAAGATCCCCGTCCTTGGTCATGCCGACGGTCTTTGCCACATCTATCTCACCGACTCAGCCGACAAGGACAAGGCCGTCACCGCCATTGTTGACTCCAAGACCAGCTACCCCGCGGCTTGCAACGCCGTGGAGACTCTTCTCGTACAAGACTCGGCCCTCGAGACTGTCTTCCCCGGCGTTGCCGCTGCTCTTGCCGCCAAAGGCGTCTCACTGCGTTGCGATCCTACGAGCAAAACCGCCATTGAGTCTCTATCGCTTGAGGGCGTTCAGGATGCTACGGCCGAGGACTACGACACTGAGCATCTTTCTCTCACCCTCGGCGTCAAGACCGTCCCTGACCTCTCTACCGCCATCGAACACATCAACACGCACGGCTCACACCATACGGATGCCATCTTGACCTCCAACACGGCTGACGCCGAGCGCTTCATGAACGAAGTCGACTCTGCCGGTGTGTACTGGAACGCCGCAACCCGTTTGGCTGACGGTATGCGTTATGGGTTCGGCACCGAGGTCGGCATCAGCACCAACAAGATCCATGCTCGTGGGCCTGTCGGCCTCGAAGGCTTGACCATCTACAAGTACAAGATTCGCGGTGACTACCAGGCCACCACGAGTTACGGGGAAGGAGAGGGCAAGCGACCCTGGAAGCACGAGAGCCTCCCTCTGTGAGTTTGAGGGAGAACCGTGTTTAAAAAAACATCTTGATAGATCATAGGCGTTGGGTTGAAAAAGTTGTGTTCGTTGCGTCTTCTTGGATACCTTTGACAGCTCTCAAAGGACCTCTGTTTGGGGTTGTCAATAAAAGTTGCACTTGATATGTAATAACGATCGTATCATTATTTTACGTGAATAATCTCGCCTCTTGAACTGATTCTTCGTTACCAGGAGTCGTCGAACGCGGACGACCCTCCTTCTTCAATCATTCCACATATCCGTTCCATAGCCTCTGGCCCTCACACATCCTGAATTAGTATATTCAAGCACTAATCTCGTACTGCTTGATCAACTCCGCCAGCTTGTCACCCTCAGACTTGCAGTCAATGAGCGACGAACTCATCACCTGGTATCGAACCCTGGATATGGTTATTAGCTGTGGAACTTGATAAGAAAGGGAATCCTGATCTGGACTTACTTTTGTGACTCGCCAAACGACTCAAACTTTGCTCTGCATCGGAACGTGAGCTTCTTGCAGTTGGCCTCCTCGAATGCTGCCATGAAAGCAGCGTCGTCGTTCTCCTTGAGCTTCATCATCTCGTTCGCTGAGCGCCCGAGAATCATGCGGCCAGTATCATCGAAGCAGCTAAGCCACTGATGACTGGTGAAGTCGGCAACGTTGATGGATAGAATATATCGGTATTCAGGCTCAGGCATCGACAAAGAGCACTTCTCGCAGTGCCACGTGCCGTCACCCATCTCGGTAACCTTCTTGTTGCAGCGCTCCTTGGTATTAGAGCAAGCAGGATAGCAAAAGCTTTCCTGCTTGATGTAGACAATGGTGGCCTTGATGGTGTAGTAGTCGGGATCGGTCTCCATGCCGAGGTTCTCATCCTTTACCTGGGAAATGGTCTTGACAACCTCCTTTCGACCAGTGGCGGCGCCCAAAGCCGCCGTGTTCTGATGTGTAGAGAAAGTATCTGTTCGGCCAGTTGAGTCGTACCAGCCCTTGAGCCTGTAAGCATCCGGGATATCTGGGTCGACGGTCATGGTTCCAGACGACAGCAAGCTCAAGCTCTTGCCATTGAAGTCTGACACCTTGGTACCCTTGAAAGCGACGACAGATTCTGGTGATGCCTCAAATGAGCTGGCAGTCTTACCCCAGATGGTGACACGGACAGAGTAGCCGGTGTCATCCACCACGGTCAGGTCTCGTTTCGAAAACGGCCTGCCATCCTTCTTGGAAGTGATCTCTCCAATGTCACCAACTTCCTTCAAAACACCAATGATATCAACAGTGCTATCCTTCTCGACCGCTTGCAACTCCTGGATGGTGCAGAAGTTGAATCTCACTTGTGGCACATTTGTCTGGTCTTCGGCCTTCTCAATAAGCGTGTCGCGCTCAAACGTCAGCTCATAGTCGTTGGGGAGATTCGAGAATTGTTTTTTGGCGAGTTGGACTCGGCAAGGTGTGTGGATGTAATAGACGGAGCCCTCTTGTAGCACGTCGTAGAATGCATCACATTGGTCATTGAAGCCGGTAGCTTTAATCTCACCGCTCTCGTCAAGCAGGTTGACACTGAAGAGTTTCCCCTCTCCTGTGGCTTTATGCCAGGTCTTTATATCAGACTTGAAGGTGACTCGAGCCTTGATTGTCCATTTGTGCGCGTAGGGGGACAAGCCCTCAATGGGGTAAATGTGCATACCGCCGTGCGTGGCTGGTCGAGAAGGCATGGCCTTTTGTTGTTGCTGCACCTGAGGCTTCTTTTCCTCCTCCTTCTTGACACCGTAGAAGTCATTACCGGTGATGGTCGTCTCCTCGGCTGCCTTGGCTTCGATCCCGGTCGGGTTGCCGATTTTCTCATGGATACCCAGGGAATCGATAACTTCGAGGTCGAGAATGATCATGATGCTACATAACGTTAGCCGAGCACGCTCCAAGGAGAGCGAAAACCTACTTCTTCCCCTTCACATTGCTGGGAGTATACTGTTTCACGCGAACAAAAGCTCCCCGCTGCAACTTTCCATCCCGAACAACGTGGTTTGCTTGGGTACCAAGCATCGACTGGATATAATGGTCGCCATCGCTTAGGACGATTCGGTATCGGTCTCCTCCTTGGGCCGAGGGAGCGATTTGCTTGATTTGAAGGCATTGCATCACGGGCACAGGGAATAACTTGGCAGCCTTGTCGCCATCGTTGGAGATGATCCTTCACAAGTCAGTTGGATAGAACTAAAAGGATGATTCGATCAGGGGAAGCAGAACATACTCTATGACGCCTCGGGAGAGGGCAGCAGCAGCAGCATCCATGGTGACGACGTTAATATTCTGCGAGGCTGTGCGTTGGGAATTACGAAGAAAGGGTTGGTGATGGGATTCTGCTTCGTTAATCTTGGTGCAAAGGAGTTCGTGAATTTGTGTGGGGGAGAGGATGCCTGCGACGCGTTCACCGCGTTGAGTGGAACGCGACCGAATGTGGCAATTAGGCGGGGTTGATATGATTACATAAGTCGCGCCGGACGGTTATCTAAATGATCAGCTTGAATGGAGACGAACTGTTGGTGACTTGCAGCTCAAATTACTCGTGGGCGGTAACTTGGAAAAGGAATATCATTTAAACTTATATACGAACAAGTTCCCATTATATATATATTATAATATCAG
>JALNIO010000232.1:43712-81353 GCA_023509875.1 Rugonectria rugulosa | reverse complement strand
CTTCATCCAACTCCAGATTCATAAAAAAAATTCGAACTGTTCATGTCGCTGCATAGTTCTCTTCATTCTTCTAGACATTGAAGTAAGAGACTCGCATTTAATTGCGGGTGAACTGAGGAGTCATGGCCAGTTATCGTAAAGTCTGAACAAGTTCACAAGATCTCAAATTTTGACGCCGAAACGTGCGCATATCTAAACAGAACCAACGAGACATGACAGTCGCTTCATTGATTATTCTGTGCCTCAGAAGTATGATTTAAATCAAAACCTTCAACTCCAATCAGTTGCAAACGTATCGGCTTACATGTCCAGGGCACCAACGGTAAGTCTCATAAGTATCTATGAAGAGAGGCCATTGTTGAAATTCCTGTCCAAATCAATGCTTCAGCGAGCAGTCACAAGCTCCGATAAGCAGAGAAAGCGTCTGATCGGATAACCTTGATCAACTTGAACCACGGACTGGTTGCTTTAGAACGCGTTCTAACTCTTCGTGAAGCCCACAAACAAGGGAGCAAGTGACGCGTGAACAGGTGCAATTGTCAAGAGACGCTGCCAGACAGTTCCAGTGCGGTTCAGCAGCTACGAGAACTAGCACGGGCACATTGCAGCCAGAGAAACCGGAGAGGGTATGTCAAGAATGGCGAAATCACAAACACAGCAAGCCATTTCATGAATAAACGTGGTAATGACATGTTGACAGTAGTATTTATTTGCTAAAGGAATATCGAAACGAATCTAGACTAGTTGATGCCCATTGGCATACCCCCAATAGAGTGGACTGAGCTGGAAAGTTACGAAAGCTCTACAATGTAACATAGAACCTGGCTGATTTGAGCCGATTGGGTTCTTTTTCTCAGGCATTATACTGTTTTTTATACTGTTGGTTCTATTGGACTACTTTGATTCCCTCAATTGGCGGGATAAAGATATTAATATTAAGAAAAGAGCAATAATTAGTACGCTTGCTTCAACAGACTCTAAGCTTCACTTCATCAAACTTATAAAGCCTGTATAATGTTCATTTACATGAGAACCGTTGCTTAATATCCGAATGTATCAACTGGCAAACCCAGGTTAATACCTGTAGCCTCGCAATCAGATGCGAACCCAAGTTCAAGTTCACATCACTTGCACAAGAAACTCGGTACTCATACAGTATTTAAATATCATTTTGTGTCTATCATCATTTATATAACCAAGATGATATAATCATTCCGTCCGATCCATCAACCCAAACCCTATCCCAAGCCTGGTATCGTCCATCAAATCACAAAATGTATATAGGTGAATTAATCTTATGGCACCTTTGTGCCGAACTTCCTCGAGCATGGTTCGAGTTCCGTCATGAAGAAGTGTAAAAAGGCTATAGAAGACAACAATGAAATATTAATCAGACGCCGTGTCTGGCTTTGAGACTTCCACCGTCGTGACAGTGGTCTTTGTGATGCCGGGTTGGTACTGGCCAATGTGGTCGAGGCTGTCATCACTCGACTTGGCATCCATCGACGTCATAATTGTTGTCTTGTTCATGATGCCATGTGGGCTTCCCATGCGGTTCTGAAGCTCGTACTCATCTATGTGGGCATTGATTGCCCTCTGGCTGCTCGCCTCGTCAGCCGGCTCGTCTGCACCGCGACGACCACTGGAGAGAGTATGCCAGTTGCTCCCACTCCGCATCGTTCCGCGACCGTAGTTGGTGTTGCCAGTAGTAGGAGTCTTTCGTGAACTCTTGCCGTATGTGCTGCCGAGGAAGCGTCTGAAGATAGGCCGCAGGCAAGGCAAGCTGCCTGCAATTATTCCGACGTTGAGCTCCACGCACGTCCAGATGGTAATGTTGCGAGAGTCCCAGAGCCAGTCACCCTGTTTGCCGTAGTTGGTCACGTACCCGAGCTTGATGCAGGCGGCGGCGCAGGCAAAGACACCCAGGCCAAGAATACCAATGAGAGTCGCTCGGGTTCGGAAGTGGACATTGAGGTTCCAGAGCATCGGCGTGGGGATGACAATAGCAAACAAGAGATCGGTGAGGATATTCAGGGCAGAGTTGGTATAAGACAGGCCCAGGAGTGTGCTCTGAGACCAACAGGTTGACTTGACAGAGCTATCCCATTGAATGCGGATATCGGTACACTGGAACAAGAGAGTCTGCAGTCGTTAGTAAGGTCTTGGAGATCATGCTCACTCAGTACTTACAAAGAAGCAGATGATGGTGTACACTGCCATGAAGATCATGATGGACAAGATGAGCACTCGGTAGAACTTTGTAGATGCGATTCGCAAAAGCGATGTCCCGACCGACAGCTTGACGATACATATCGCGAGCAGGTAAATTGGTTGACTGATAAAGTTAAGCTTCATGCCGATCATGTACACGGCTGGATCGACATCGCCTTTGTGTCGTCCTGCACCGTGGGAAACTTGTCCGATGATTAAGCCTTGACCGGCCCAAGAAAAGACCAGGGCCATAATCATGAACCAGTCCTGCATGGGTCAGCGGACAAACTCACAAAAAAGCAAAGAGCGGAGGGTCATAGGGTTATACGCACATCCCATCCTGTGTTGCGGATGGTAAAGACTCGCACGTAGATTCGTGCGAGGACGGTGATGGTCGCCAGTGACGCGATGAAGAGGGTGGCGCCCAAGATGTCCTTTCCTCCATCCTCGGCTGGATTTGAGATGGCGACGTCCATGGTGGGCGTTTGCAGGAAGATGTCCCGGAACTCTGGGGGACCTGGGCGCAGTGAGACGGGGTAGGACCACCATTAAAGAGACTTGAGGAGAGACGGTTCTCTTCCACGTGGAAAGGACAAGGGCGCCCGTCAAACTCCTCAAAACATGTGTGTCCCACCACGGTCTCGGTTGCTCCAAGAAGGGGGGGAACGCCACCAAACTCGGGCAACGCGACCACCGGAACCGTTCAAACCGCCGTTGTTGAATCCGGATGAGACTATAGGACAGGGAAGAGGCCACTTACGAGTGTACGAATTCAGTAACTGGCCTCAGCATGGTCTGCATACGTACCTCGCCATCAGCTTCGTAACTTGAGCCACTAACCAGCTTGCCAGCTAGCAAGCAGCGAGATACGACGTACAACACTCCAACTACTGGTTCAATTAATCTCACAACGATTATTCTAGCGGTTCACCGTCGTACGATGCGGCAACTACACTCATCCCAGACCATAAATGGCACGAAGGGGGGGGAGACCGGACGACATTCCTCACGAGGAATAAAGCCAACAGCCGGTACATGATTCTGCCCAACTCGCGACCAGCTAAGAGCTCCTCCTTCGGCCGATGGATGCATATACATGTACATGTACCCAGTTCTCGTAACAAGATCCACCGCCCGGCATGACATGGCGGATCCGGCGTCTTGAGCTGGCTGACTCTCCAGGGGTGACATCGGCGGCGGCAGCCCGTCCAAGGAGGGGAGGGGGGAGGAGAGAACACTAGACGAAAAGGGGAGGTTGCGGGCTTCAAGTCGAAACCAGCTGCGGCGCACCCGGAGACGGGAAGACCTCGCCCGCCCGCACTGACTGGGCTGCGGTACGGAGCGCGGCCACTGAGTTTATATCATCGTGCTTGTTTTACTTTTGGGGGAGGCTTACAGGACTCTGGAGCTTGTGTAATCGTTCGTGCTATTCGGAAGCAGCGAGGCGGATCGACACGCTGATCAATCTTTCTTTTCCAGCTATTTCGAACGCTCACTCGCATGTCGCAATCGAGGCGGAAAAGCAACAACCCACTGCGGGACGGGAGAGTTTCCGGATCACCATTCCAAGTAGCAATAGACTTGGCCCCTGAGGGTTTAATGGCTTGATGGCTGAAATGGCCTAGGCAACCTTGGGACCCTTGCTCGATTTGCCGATCCTTGCCCAGCCTGGCGTTTGAGTCGGTAGGGGACTTGGGGGGACTTGGGGGACCTCGACCTCGACCCCCCTTCGCGTAGCATTTTCGTCGAAACTATCAGCATTCTATCCTGGCAACCTGGGGCTACCGGCTGCAGACTTGACTCGAGACACAACAGGTTCAAGACCAAAACCCGCCGCCATCCAGCCCGGAACTTGGAAGCGAAGCCAGCATTCCCCTGACACACCAAGAAATGGCATGGGCTCGTAGCGGCGCACACCAGCCCTGCAGCTCCAATGCCGGATCCCTGTGCGGTGGACCATTCAGGTAAATGGGACCATACTTTGCTTCCCACACCCCTCGATTTCGAAATCTGATCTATCTTGTTCTCTTTTCAAACCTGGTAAATCTCGTTCCCAGGTCCCAATAGCAGGCGAGCCCCAGTGTGCTCGACTCAGTATCGAGGGCGACGGTGGGGATCCAGACCGTTGTTGGGATGTCTTCACCCACGTTTCTTCCGGGAGCATAACCAACAGCCCGATATTCCCTGGGTATTGTACTTGCAATTTATTCCAACGGGCGACTTATCGAGTCGACTCAATGCCGGTGGTCCCATTTCCCTGAGGGGGGTCGAAGGGGCCTTGTCTTGAGCTCTACCACAACGAGCATGTCCGTCCGAGTGGCCTCCCTCTGCATCCGGACTATATAGTCTGTTGTCTCTCTTTCCTCTTGACTCTCTCGTCACCTTCATCACCTTCCCTCAAGCCAACTCAGGAGTGTGAAACGTGGGCCTGTCAATCTTTAACCCCTCTCGTCTCTTATAGATTGACTGTCAAGAAAAAAAAGAAAAGATGCGTGCCTCATTCTTTGCCCTCCTGGCCGCCACCTCTGGCGTGCTGGCCCTTCCCCAGGCTGCGTCCACGGCTGCGTCTACCACTGCGTCCAGCAGCCCGGAGGCCAGCAGCGCCGACAATCTCGATGACCTGGCCCAGTCTGCGTACGAGCAGGCCCAGGAACTCGCATCTGATTCCGAGAAGCGTGGCAGCACTTGCACCTGGAGCAACGTCCGCATCCGACGCGAGTGGTAAGTGATTTCCCCCCCGCCTCCCGATGCACACGTGTGGCGTTCTAACCATCCCTCCTCCCCTGCAGGAACGCTCTGTCGAAGACGCAGAGAAAGGCCTACGTCAACGCCGTCAAGTGCCTGCAGTCCAAGCCTGCGCTGACTCCTTCGTCGGTGGCCCCTGGTGCCAAGACCCGCTTCGACGACTTTGTCGCGACGCACATCAACCAGACCCTGGCCATCCACTACACTGGCAACTTTCTCGTCTGGCACCGGTACTTTACCTGGCTGTACGAGGAGGCTCTCCGTGAGGAGTGCGGCTACACTGGCACCCAGCCTGTGAGTAGATTGAGCTCTCGTCAATGCATGCATACACCCACTTGCTGACACTTCCACCTAGTACTGGGACTGGTCCATCACTGCCGTCACCGGCATCAACAAGTCTTCCATCTTTGATGGTAGCGAGTATTCCATGGGTTCCGACGGTGTCTACATCCCCGGCCAGGAAGAGATTGTCCTGGGTGCCTCGAGCGGCCTCCCTCCCATCTACCTCCAGGCCGGTTCCGGTGGAGGCTGCGTCAAGTCTGGCCCCTTCTCCGACATGACGGTCAACCTTGGCCCTGCGGCCCTGGACCTCCCCGGCGGCATCGAGTCGTCCGTCACCAACCCCCTCGCGTGGAACCCCCGCTGCCTCAAGCGCGACCTCTCCAACGCCGTCAACACGCGGTACGCCAACGCCACGTCCATCGTCAACAACATCCTCAAGCCCCAGAACGTCTACGACTTCCAGATGACGATGCAGGGCGTCCCCGGCAGCGGTGATCTCGGCGTCCACGGCGGCGGCCACTACTCGTTCGGCGGCGACCCCGGCCGCGACGTCTACACCTCCCCCGGCGAGCCTGCCTTCTACCTGCACCACGCCATGATCGACCGCACCTGGTGGATCTGGCAGATGCTCAGCCCCCAGGAGCGCCAGTACGGCAAGACTGCCCTCATCGGCACAAACACCTTCCTCGACACTCCCCCCAGCGCCAACACCACCTTTGACGACTACGTCCAGTACGGCTGGGCCGGCGAGAAGCAGCAGATCAAGGACCTCATGAGCACCCTCTCCGGTCCCTTCTGCTACGTCTACCTGTAAATGGCATCTGATGTCCGGCAATCTGTACATAGCTTTAATCTTCTGGGCACCAAGTGCCACTCTATTTGATGATAATGACCCGTATAGCGTCTAATACAACTTTTTAACTCTTGCACTCCTGTTACATCGCTCCTCCGTGCTTCCATGTCTTCCACGCTTTCTGCATGCAAAGATGACTGCCACATACTGTACTAGTCCCCCTGCCATTATCACCAACTTCCAAACAACCTTACTGCTTTAAGCTTGGAATACAAGTATGGTAGCATGGGAATTTATCCTCCCCGGCTCCACTAACCTGTTGTTCCTAGCCTCGTCGGCTGGTCGGGTTGTTCGGTTCGTCAAGCGGATGAGCACGGAAGGGAGAAACCCCGCTGGCGCAGCACCAGGGGTCCCGTTCTTCCAAGGGAGCTGAGATGTGATGAAGGGTTGGCCTAAATCACAGATGCGGCTATTGCTGACCTGGTCTTTGCAAGTCTGATTCGGTTACGTTTTCCCCCCTGGCACAAGTCTTTTCCCCAGCCTTAGCTGTAGGCTATAGCACCAAGAAAAAGAAAAGAGATCAGGCCAGAATGACCCTTGATCAACGAATCCTTGGAAGGGGGACCTGCTCAATTGAGAGATCTGATGCAACCTTTGCGATCTAGAACTCATCCCCCTGAACTCAGGCACCCAGAGACCAGGCTTCCGAACACTGCCCTAGTCCCCCCCCCTCATCCCGTAATGTAACCCCGGAGGCACTCGCACCGGATGAAGATCCCTGCCAATGGTCCCCCCTCGCTTGCCTACTACCTTACTCCGTAGTCCCCTGGACAATCCGGTTCCAGGTCCGAGAGCGTTATTCCAACCAACACGAAAAGACTCGGGGCCCAGAAAGCTAGGAGAATTATTCGTATCTTCTTTTCTCCCCTCCCCCCTCCCCTCCCCGTCCCACAACGCCACGCGGGTTGCAAAGGCCTCTCTCTCTCCCAGAAGAGGAAGTACGGGATGAACATCAATCTGACAGGTTTTTTTTGTGCGCCCTCTGGTTCGCATGGGACAATCGACGCCAGTAAGCACTGATCAAGTGTACCAAGCAGACGGGATGACAGGTTTGCTAAAAACGTGTTCCTCTGTACGGACGACCAACAACCAACACGGCCAAGCAAAGTAAGCATCACCGTCAACGTCGCTGGGAAATGCAACGTTATTTCCGGTCGAATTATCCCAGAACGGATGCCTCGGTGAGCGACTTGGCTTCTCTTGTTCATACCCGTTCCAATAGTCTCGAGATGCTTATTCTCTCTTTTCCCCATCCGACACCCATCGTCTTTTTCTTGCCTCCCTCCCTCCGCGCCTGATTCACGCTTGAAGCGGCCGCTCCCTTCCAATCTTAACGCCCAGCCTTACTCCGTACAGACTACCGTGAACCCGCGTCAAGCGCTGGGCGTTCAACTAACTTGGACTTGTTTGGACTTGTTTCGATCATCCTCTAGCACAGCAAGTCCCCAGTACTAGTTTTTGGCTTGTTCCCACCTTGGGGCTGAACGTCTTCCGTCTCTCAAGCGTCCCCTCTAGCGCAGCACCATCTTCCATCGTTCTTCTGTAGCATATTATTTTAGCACTCATCGGCAAATCCCTGGCATCGGTTTGTGGGTGCAGAAGCTAAGGGGAGGTGACAAGAGGTGACAAGAGGTGACATGCTCTGTCACACAAGTGATATTACTGCATGAATAATCGTTGGCCGATACATTCGGGGACAGTTTCGCCGAGGCATTTTCGCTGTGGAAGTGCTTGGAGGGCAAGCCTTCCAATTTGCCTGGCCAATAGCCGCTAACAAGGTCCAGGCGGCCTTGACGCTTCGTTCAAGTCCATTGACGGGCGTTGCATTCATAGTCATTCACATATTGGTTGCTTCATTTTATCAATTACCCCGCAACAAGTCATCGGCGCCATTTCCCTGTAGGCCTTTGCTGTAGCAGCCGCTCAACTAGCCTTGGAACAGGCTCTATCTTCTCGCATCCAGTGGCCTCTCGTCGACTCCTATGTGCTTTGTGATGACAAGCTCTGTCTTAACCGACCATGTCGTCGGGCTCATCATGGTACGGCTCATTTCCAGCCGAGAGGTGACAAATTTGACCTCGTCACCATAGCCCGTCCCATCCCATCCTAGTGTTGGTCGCCTTCGCAATCGCCATTCCGCAAGCTCGGTACTCTCCCAATCACAGCCACCAGAGGTGAGTCCAGCCCCCGTCACGTAATACGGAGCACGAGACGTACGTCAGGGAAACATCTATTTTATCATTGCCTCGAAGCTGTATTAGAGCATGCACTAAAGCCCTCCTTTCTCCCAAGAGCCTTCAGAATTCACTGGCCCCTTTCAGTCCTCGATAAATACCAGAAGACCAAATTCCCGTATCCTCTTTTGCACAGGTCTCCTCACACCTACCCTAATGCTTAGTTCCTCGATTGTCCTAAGACATGGAGCGCCCCGGTCTTCTAAGTCAGGAACCCAGAGGTCAAAATCCTCCGGGCAGACTTCGACCAATCGTCCATTACAATGATGAAAGATCGCACCAGGCTCGCGCGGCGCCTGTATTGGACTCCGTATCTTATGGCGTCGCCTGTATCCATAGTTAATCAGCCAGAATTTGGTCCGACTGTAATCCGTTTCCGGGTAGGCAACAAAATGGGCTATCTGGCTCGCAATATCGTTGACAACCCTCGTATTGTTCGACATCCAGCGTGTGTCAAATTCGATGCCAATGTGACAAATGCTTTCGGCACCCCCAAACCCACGAAGATACCTCATACTATGAGTGGCCGCGAACCAGTCGAAATCAAGATCATTTGGTTGAAAGCAAAAGAGGTCCTGGTGAAGAGTGACATAGTAGCACCGATCCGGTTCATTCTCCTGGTTGAAGAAGCCCAGCCCTTCCTTCTAGGATTCCCTACAGCGCAGCGGTCGGATATCATTCCATCGTCGTCGGGAAAGTTCTCGTCGTATCGCATACCGGGAGTCTTTGCACGTCAACCAGAGCCCGCTATCCATCGAGCACATGGAAATCTTCTCTTCTGCCACTCTTGGAGATCCCAAAGATAACCGTGTTTTGACACCGATGAGTGCACTCGCGGCATGGGACGGAATAATGACCGTGTTTTGGTTTGCTGAAGCGGGACAAATTTTGAAGAAATGAGCTGCTGGTCGAGGGTCGCGAATGGCCAATGTCCATATTTTCACTCTCACTTCAAATGGGAGTTCAGGGAAACGGCGAAACGTGGTCACGCCGGACTGTGAGGGGAGAGAGGAGCTGGACATGGTGAGTATACTGTATTCTGATGGTAATCACTGTTATTTAATTGCAAAATTTGACTTGCAGAGTACATGCTTTTGCATTCCGCTGAAAGGTTGGGGGTTTTCTTTGGACACGTGCTCGGTGCCTGATGCGCGGTTGCTGAGTGAATGGCGAACCATTTACAAATTCAAAGGAAAGATCTGCCTCTCCGTCTACCCTACGTCATTCATCATCATTCTCTCCGTAATGAGAATCATAAATTCTACGAGTTCCATCCAAGTAACTCACAATTTTCGCCTCCAGGCACTCGTGACTTTCGATCACAGCGTCCAACGAGCCGTGATTGCAAATCCGGTTCTTCCTGTCCAAAGGTTTCTCCCAAGCAAACTTGCAAGCCTTCTTGCTTAAGGTAGTCAGAGTACTTATCATGGTAGTGTGATCACAGTATGCACACGTAAGGTTGATCTGTTGTCACCAGGTCAACTGGGCCAGAGGCTGGTAGAAGGGGTCAAGTCTGGGCCTGCCTTTGTGGTTGTCAAATGTTGAGTTGGCAGAGTGAGCACTTACCCAAACTGCCAAAATGCTTCGTCCGTACTTGGCCCAGCCCTCCATACCTAACCTACATGTTTCTTGCAAGCGAGATTGACCATCTGTAAGCTGCATATTAAGATCTGGGTAGCTAACCTCTCCTCCGAACCATGTATCTGTACCGGCTGCTAGTGATAGCTTCTCCGGGTCGTCAGCGAGGATCTCCCTGTTCTCCGCACAGAGCACAGTTACATCGCAGGCCATACTATTGGGCCTGGACCTCGCTGTTAGCGCACAGAGTACTCCGTAGTCAGACGACTCGACTTTGGACGACCAACGCCCACTTCCCGGCTCAGCTCACAAGGGTTGGGGAGTACACAGGCTCTAACAATGCATCTACCGCATGAGTTAGCATCCGGAGCGTGACACGGTTCCCCGTTTGCGGCTGGTCTAGTCAAACTTCTGGAAATTCTTGCGATGATTTAGTACGGAGTAAAGATGTCTTGGCCCTTGCTGGCGCGCGCCCGCTGACAGTGAGGGATATTAGCTAGCCTCCTGCACTAGGAACTACGCCAAACGTGCTATGGGGTAGCAGGGGAGGGCAAGCCACCCCTGTTTTCCGCGTTTGCCGGTGCCTGTAAGTTATTAGCTAACTAGTTGACTGTTGGCAGTTGACTGCACAGCACTTGTTGCAGGCTGGTATTGAGTTCAAGAGCCCCTGCAAGGTCGACCTTGTGTGCACTCGAGCCGTCCTCATAAGAATGAACGCGTCAGCATCATCTCTTGCCGTCATTTGAGAGATTCTCCCCCCGAGGCGAAGCAGAAAGGCGCCATGATTCTAATCTCGACTTTGCCAAGCTCCATTTTCGCATTGTCGGCAGGGCTTGGTGGGCCTCTCCTGGCAATAGTTTCTCCTCTAAGCCCTGTCGTACGGTATTCGGAACAACCTAAATCTATCTACCCAACTCGCAGAGTACCGTCAGCATGATGTTGTCGGGAGACGCATGCACGACTGGAGCATCATGCATCCAAGAGGCAAACTTTCTGCGCGACCAGAGAAACAAATGAATGGTAGAGAAAACGAGACAATAAAAAGAAAATCAACTTAACATGGGCATCACACGAGAATTGAGACGACAGTCCTCACTTTGTCAATGCGGTTGTACTGCGAGCTGCTTTATATACGTCGGCAACTCCAGATATATTGCTCTTAGATAGATACGCAGCCATCAGGGTCCGCAGCATCATCCAAAGTGACACAGCATCGTGCAATACATATAGTTAAACATAGTGTTCATTGACGCAGGCTCCTCAACAAGCTTTTATAACAAAGTTCACCCTCTTCGTTGGCATCGAATATAAGAGACACCTCACCCTTTCGCCCATTATGCTTCCTTTCCCCCCTTTGCGTCTTATCGCCAATTTCACGTCCACTGCACATTTCCTACAAACAACTGGATTCCTCACAGCATTCATTCAGACATCGACATGTTGTATACACTCTTGGTTCAAGCGACTCTGGCCTGCCTAGCATCTGCAGGATATCTAAAGCTGGGGTCACCAACAGACGTGCCGAAATTCGACCCAGATGGATTTCAACGGTGTATAGAGCCCGATAAAGTCCCAATAAGAACGGTTCGATGCCCATACCCTCGTCTGCTACTCGTGCTGACCTCGGCAGGAATGGTACGGATGTGTACCAAAAACCAAGCTGGACAAGAATGCAAAATGCAAGGCAAACTGGTACCGTGACGTAAGGAAGAACAAGATTATGGCGTATCAGGACAGAACTAACATGTGCGGCAGTGCGAAGGATACTGCGAGTCTTATACCTGGTGGGATTACGGCCCAGAGGTCCCCTTCAAGGACACATTTTGCAAAAAGGGACCTTGTTCACTCAAGGCGGGCATCGTGGGCAAAAACGTCACCCTCCCCGAGAAGAAATCGATCTTGTCCATCAAACACGTTTCGCTGAATATGCGCTTCGAGTACCTAGACCCCTATTTAACACCCATCTCATGGAACGCGACCAAGCCCAAGGCCCAGGAGGAAAAGTGCGGTTACTGGGCATTTGTCCCCTATCGTCTTCAGTATGCCTCGTTCCCCAAGTCTATCCGGTTCCCGCTAACGCCACCTCAGCTCTTGCGGTTTCGCGTCCAAGGGAGAGGGCCACCGCTTCTGGTTCACGAGCTGGTGCACCGATGTCAAGCACGACGGAGAGTGCCACACCACTGTGCTCCAACAGCTGGACGACCCTGAGCCCGACGGCAAGATTGTTTTCGTTGCGACAGAGTGTGATGACCCCCACAAACGTCTTCCCTATTGCTTCCAGGATCCCGTCTATCTGTCCCACGGGGTGTCCGTGGATGCTCAGCTTCGCGAGGACTACATTACGGCTTCCAAGGATGGCAACGTTACAGAGAATTGGGATGCCTGCGTGAGAGGCGTGTGGCCAACGCCCCATCTCCCTGCCGTGTCTGGTCACTACAATTCGACGGAGGATATAACGGGCAATTTGACATCCTTTAGAATGAATTACGGAGAGGACTCATTGATGGATTGAAAGGGTTCGACGTTGGCAGTGGTGGAATTTGAACAAGATCATCTATCCACCACTGTCTTTGAATCTATGGTTGGCCATCTTCGGGGACTCGAACGAAACAGTCGGTAGGAGACCGACACGACAGGAATAATATTGTAATAAATATAATTATGAAGTCATGGCCTTTTTCCTACGCGGGAGATATATTCTAATATCAACGTGATGGCATCACGGCGTCTATCGGTATACTACTTGATGAACAGCGTCAGACCCAAGGACCGTTCAGGAATTTTCGCCTACACGACCCCCTCCTTTATTCTTGGATCGCTCTTCTTACTGTCTGACGTTGTAACAAGGTCTCAAGTCAAAGCTTTTTCATCACTTCCTTTTCAAACAATCGCCAATCGAGTCTTGCCAATGATATCATGCAGTTGGTTTTTATGTTTCGTCTCGCCATAGCTACATCTCCAAGTATGATGCCGCCGCACGACACTTCAAACCGTAAATTCGTATTTTTGTCTGGGGAAAATAGAATACTCTACCTTTCGAGTTAATGTTTCCCCAATGTCTTTCAGGCTCGACAGTGCAAGGCAGTGCCAGCCAAGCAAAGCCAAGCTCTCGTCTACCCATGACGTACCATCTCAACAACATGTAGCCCATGCCAATATTTCAACCGCCAACTTTCAGTCCTTGCTCCATAATCACCAACTATAAATGCCTCCAGCAATAAACAAAATTCAGCATGATGTCTGCAACCTCACCATTGCTGAAGTCTTCTTCTCCAGTAGCTTCTCAAGCCTCTTGGCCGAGTTGAAGACGCCGCTCGTGCCTGTACCACAGGGCGCGCAGGCCGGATTTTCCTGATATCGTTTTAGCGCACACGGCTCGCAGAAGTAATGCCCGCACCTGGTGACGATGGGCTCCTTGTAAGACGCCTTGCAGATGATGCAAGCAAAGGGTATGCTCTACAAGAAGGTTTCCTCGTCGCTATATCCCTCCTCTTTAGGCCTTTTGCCGTCGATGCTCGCGAATACTATGCCGGATATCTTCTTTCTCCCCCGGGTGACGTCCTCCCATCCACGATCAAGCTGCCAACCCTATTTGTAGTCTTTCCTACTATAGAGGAATATGCAGTTATCTCCAAAGCCACAGAAACCGGTTTGTTGGTACTGAAGATGGTCAGTATGCATAATCTTAGGGGTATGATCAACCACTTACGTCTTTGCAAATATCTGGGGAGAAATCCGTTGTCACTATATTGCGGACGTTGGTCGATCCCACGGCTCTTGCTGAATTGGCTGCGTCGTTTCTGTTTGCTATGGGAGCAGTACGATCTACTGCGAATAGAGTCGGGAAAATATCTTGTGAGGATGCCGTTGTCGACCCTCGTGCACATGGGTTTGTTCAATCGCTTGACGTGGGTTTCTCTCGGTTTGGTGCTGTCGGAGTCGCTGGACGATGCCGTTGACAACGAGGGCATTCTTTTTCTCAAGTCAGCCTTGCCACTGCTCCTTTTGAACTTAGTGGTGCATTCCATGACGCTTGCTAGAAGACGGGAAGATGGACTGATGAACGATCGATAGTTTTCGGTTGCGAGAAGCCGACGTGTTAAAAGGTGAAAGCTGAGTAAAGGAATTGTAAGAGCCAGTCATGTAGCCCGATCTTAATGTCGGTGCAATTTTCTTCTGCCTAATGAGTACTTTGGGGGGTGTGAAAGGCTTGACCCTTGTGTATCGCAACAAATAGGGAACATGGATTGGTCTATTTAAACATAGGGAAAAGGAAAGAAAAGAAAATATCTCTTCAGCCTAATTCCCCTCCTTGTATAACGAGCTGGTTCAGCCTTGTTGACTTTCGACCCTATTGTGCTTATACTTTGTTGTCTTCGGCGAGGTCTCGCCGATATGTTAACACCACATGTAAGATATGGTTCTTCTACAAGCCTCGTGCAAGCATTCATAGACGTACCAGCTAGACACGAGTATATCGGCCCAGCTGGGCATAACTGGCTGGTCCCCAGTTTGTTCCCGACTTATGGCGTAGCCTGAGTCCTCCTTGGCCTCTATCCCGTAATAGGGGGCCTCTCAAGTTCGGCCTTCCTCGTAACTGTCCTATAGTTACGGGGGGGATAATCATTTAGAAAAGTGCGCAGCTACTAAGTTGATGAAAGTAGTTAACGAACTGCGTCACCAAGAAGCCCTGTCGCTAATAGGCTTCTAAAATAGCGGTGTGACTCAAGCGCCGCGAGTCGTTGGGCCCAACACTTGAGGGCCGGCTCTCATGCTTCCTCCGAGTCACCAGGTTTTCTCTCTCCTTAACCTGTTCATCAATCGGGAGCTTCACAAAACGCAAGCATTGCTAGTCTTGAGAACTTGGGGGTCGGAAATGCGAAGATGATGTCTAAATTGACCGAAAGTCGTGTCAGTCCTCCCCTCTCTTCTGAAGGAAGGAGAGGGGCTTCTTATGCTCGTAGGCTTCCTTGGGCTCCCTTGGGCCCCGGAGGAACTCTCCCTTTGACAACCCTCTGACAACCCTAATAGCCTTTGGTTTCTTTGCTCTTCCTCAGCTGACCTGATGTTTGCGAGACCTAGGGATGTTTGCTATCTTAGTTGCTGAGAGGCTGTGGCTACCTTCAAACTAGTCAGCACAAACATCTCAGCTTCTTCATCAGTGGCGTCTCAGAACAAAAGTCATCACATGCTGTTCAACCAGCTTTTCCATAGCTATTCAACTACCTAGGTAGCCATCAAGAAGGCCCGTGTCGTCTATAGTAGCTAGAAAATCGAGAGCTTCTCAATACATCTGATCGGTCTATGCCACTTGCTTGATGCTCATAAAGTTAACTTCCTTTTATAGGGATTTCTAACAGAATTATTTCAAGAGACTCGTAGCAATGTAGAATCACTCTCGCCGCTGGTGATGCCATCTCACGCGAATAACAGGAGTAGATGTGCATGCACCTGAGCCTTGAAACCGGGATACTCGTGCAGCCCACTGCGACGGACGAGGAACAGCTCAATGACGTGATCCCAAGACAGCATGAGTCGACAAATAAAACATTAATTAACAAAATAATAATATAGAATGATATCATTCGTTCATACACGTCGAAATCATGAAATGTACGTTTATTCAAGGTGCTGACACCCGTCGTCACCAATATTTAGGTCCAATCCCTCAGTATAATCGGCATTACCCAAATAGGCAGTTTTCTCACCTCAAACCCCCCCATGGAGTTTTCGGAGCTTTACCAATCATTGACCCAAGTGCAAGTCCAGAAGCGCTTCTTCTCGCTTCCTCAGTACCGCTCCATCTTCTTTCTCAAGCCATCACGCGTCGCGTATTTCCCAAACCCCGTCATCATGATGGTCTTCTCATCAACCACATCCCACCGAGGCACTCGCTGTTTTGGATTTCTAAGCCGGGCGGAGTTGCTTTCCCATGGGGGCATCCCATTACCAATCCGATTTGCCCGCTTTCCCGCCCACACCTTTTCGTGTTTCCCGAGCGCATGCTTGATTGAACTGAACTGATATAAAAGCATAAAACCTGTTTTTCGATTCTGCTTCCGGGGGTTTACCCTTTTTGTTTTCCCATACATGGCCTCCCGCATCAACCAGCTGCGAAACTTGTTCACCATGGCTTCCAAGACAAAGACCGACATCACCCTCTACACAGTCGGCACCCCCAATGGCATAAAGGCCTCCATCCTGCTCGAGGAGCTCGGCCTCGACTACAAGGTGCGGGGTTTGCCCCTCCAGTATACCAAAGAAAACTAACCCATCGACAGGTCTACCCCATTCGCATGACGGAGAATGAGCAAAAGGAGCCCTGGTTTCTCGAGATCAACCCCAATGGCCGCATCCCCGCCATCACAGACACCTTTACCGACGGCAAGCAGATCCGCATCTTTGAGAGCGGCGCCATCCTGCAGTACCTCGTGGACCGCTACGACCCGGAGCACAAGGTCTCGTACCCCAGCGGCTCGCGGGAGTACTGGGAGGTGACCAGCTGGGTAAGTCTTTTTCGCAGAAGGAATCTCATGCGCTTCACAAGCTAACGAATTATCGCAAAAAAGCTCATGTGGCAGATGGGCGGCCTAGGTCCTATGCAAGGCCAGGCCAATCACTTCAAGCGTACGTCCTACTCCTCCGCTCACCATGTGCATCAATCCAAGTGTCTAACCCGATGACAGGCTATGCCCCCGAAAAGATTGACTACGGCATCAACCGCTACGTCAACGAGACGCGTCGTCTGTACCGCACCATGGACACCCATCTCGCCAAGTCGCCCTCGGGCTTCCTCGTCGGCGACAAGCTCACCATTGCCGACGTTTCCTGCTGGGGCTGGGTAGCCTCCCACAGTACGTTTCTTTTTTCCCCCCAATTTCCCTTGCTGGATTTTTCCCTTTTTTCGCTGACAAATATTTTGCGCAGAGTGGGCTGGCGTTGACATTGAGGAGTTTCCTCACTTGAAGAAGTGGCTTTACACCCTCCTCGAGCGTCCTGGCTTCGAGGCCGGACGAAATGTGCCTTCGCCTCACACGGCGTTTGAGAACAACAAGTTGTCCGAGGAAGAGCTTGACCGCAAGGCTGCGGCGTCGAGGGGTTGGATCCAGTCAGGGATGAAGGACGATGCCAAGAAATAATTATTCACCATAAATACTAATCAGACGCCATCAACTCATATTAAAATCTTGGGGCTATTTTTTTCGTTGCATCGTCTGCTTTACTTCTTGACGACCTTGGCCACCTGGCTTCTCACAGGCACATTGGCCTGCCTTCCCACTTCGGGGAATCCCTCCAGCTTGACGCCCTTTTGGAACAGCAAGCAGTGCGACGAGCCGCCAAAGTGGAACATGCCCGTCTCCTCCCCCTTCTTGATGTGCTGTCCTTCCTTGACGGTGATGTCGCACGAGCTAACCTCGTCCATGCCGATTCCGATGAATCCCACCAGTCCAAGATCCTTATTATCCGCCTCAATGAGAATGATGGCGCGGGTAGCCAGAGCGGCCAGATATCCCTGGGCTCCGGTGATGCCCCCAGCGTTCAACTCAGTAATGCCGGATCCGTCCTCCTTTTCGAGCAGAGGCTCGCTAAAGTACGTGCCGTCCACGACAAAGGCGCGACGAACGGTTCCCGAGACGGGAGAGTGCCAGCGGTGGTATGACAAGGCCGACAGGAATGCCTGGTAGACAGTGCCGCCGACAAACTTTTCGGCAGAGGGGTCGTGAGCCAGCATGTCCAGGAGGGAGTAGGGCTGGCCCTTGTTGAAGAACTCGTCGCGGAGTTTGATGTCGTACTCAATATTGAACACGCGCGACTCGCAGGCGTTGGCAATCACACTGTCATCGTCTGGGGAGGCGATGGGTCTGGCCGACTCTTGGAGTCGACGAGTGAAGAAGTCTACTGCCGTGAGTATATCGTCTCATTATTGTCAGGGGGACTTACCATCCCAGCACTTGTAGCCATAGTTTTTAGCCGATGGCTCGCAGATGTACATATCCTCGAAAGACATGTTGGATTCATAAGGAGCGTTGGCAACAGCCATGACATCAGTCACAGCCGTCTTTCCAAACCAGCCCAGTTCATGGTCTCCCAGGACTGCCGCCGATTCGGGTGACTGTCCGATACAGTTAGCAGAGCTCCAGTACAGCTTGCTGCAAACTCACCTGAAGAAACTTGCCCCATTCATTGAGCATCTTTTTGATCATGGCATTGACATCGGGATCCAAAAAGGCAGCATGTCCACTTCGACAGGTTAGACCGCTCAATACCAAGAGGGAGTTGCATACCTTGGAGTGCCCATGGCATAGTCGAAAATGGCACACATCGGCACACCCACCATTCCCACGCTCTCAGCAGCATCCGTCCACTCAGGCGCCCGGCTCAGAATGTGATTCAGCATGCGCAGCATCTGATCATAGTCTCTGACCTGGGGAGCTCCCGTGGGATCATTCGTGTACGGTGGCTTTGTGGGAATTTCCTGCCACATCTGCACAAAGTACATGTAGATGCGGGGGGTCTTCTCAATGAGCTCCTTGAACTCCTGCAGCACCGGGAGGAGGGGCTCCGGGTTGGCGTCCACATGCTTCGTGATGCGATGGAGATACTCTCGATGGACACGACGGTCCGCGGGGAGCCAAGCTCCAGGCCTATACGACGTTAGCAAAAGGTCAGGATGCTCGCAATTGAGACTCACTTGTGAACCTTGTGCTTGGCGGGGATGTGGTGGTGATCTCCGTGCTGAACAACCATTTTGACTTGTTACTCTGGACAATCAATTACTCTCAACAAGGCCTTTGCCAATTGACCAAGTCTACAGGGTTTCCATCTCACGGCCATATCTCTTTTATATCTTGATGCCACCAGCATTCCAACTTACGGCCTACATGTGGGTTGTTCGGCATGCGACATCCGCGTTAGGTCCGGGGTCATCATCATGACGTAAAGACTTTTTGGCCCGCGCCAACTCCCAGCCACTGAATCTTCGTTTACTCCTCTTCCTCACAGGAAATCGGATATGACGGCGTGCAACATGTGTAAGAGAAACAACAGTGAGACAAATCAAGGCGGGACAGGCCGTTTCGAGCCGCTCGAGCCGGCGAGCACGTAAGGGGATATCTTCTTATTCGCCTACTTCTCCAACCAGTGAAAGCAAAACTCCTCTTCGTCAATCGGAGGGATCGTTATAGACCATGGTGGACGAGTCCACTATTGTCTCACATCGTCCCGGGTGCTCTAATCCTCCTCAACTTGCTACATCGCCAGTAATTCCATTTTAAACACTCCCAAGTAAAATCTGATGTCCACGATTAAATACATAAGATGAGAACCGAAGACCGGCTGTGAATGGCGCCATCCACATGAGGCTACCCCATTTATCCCATTCCCTCAGGCCGGGTGGGTGCCGTTTCATGGCATGGTCGCAGGATATCCAGTTCGAGGTCGAATGACAAATAAAAACAACAAAGGGAACAGCAGTTGCGTCGCTAAACGGTGGCTGGGTTGGGTAAATGGTTCAACTAACACAAGGCTGAATGCAATGAAGTTGACAAGGAAATTCGTAACGTCGTGAGTGTCGTCGGGACACGTCGGGTATTGTAAGGATCGATTCTGGTTGCATGGCCTATTACATGACAACACAGCAGCCGCAGCCACCTTTGTCATCCTCGACAGGCTCCGGGCGTCTCTCGATGCTACGCTTCGGCGTTTGCTGTGATGTTTCCTCGTGCGGCACATGGGGGGTGACGGGGGTTCTGGGACTGGCTAAAGGAGTGTGAGGTGTGTCCTGAATCTTGGGCATGGTAGAGTAGGAGGAGCCCAGGCGTGTAGGGCTCTTTGCTGGCTCCAGCTTAAGGGGCCATTCGTTCTCTGCCTGGCGTTCGTCCGTCGGCTCAATCTTTTCCTGTTCCGGCTCCGGTGGCTTCAAGGCGTGGTCGTTGAGGGGTCGGAAATCTTTGTCGTAGACATCACCAAACTTGCCCTCCTTCTCCCACTTTTCTTGCTGTAGACGTCTAGCCACGGTGGGTAAAAGTTGTTGGTCGGGGGGCAGTCGAGGGTCGGGTTTGTAAGAGTTGATCATCCACGGCGGATCGCCTTCGGGGGCCTTATTCACGTTAAGCTCTCCGGACCGGGTGGATGGTCGCGTAGAAACGCTTCCGTTGGAATCCTTGTTGGAGCCAGATCGAGTCTTGGGTCGACCTTGACCCGTTTTGGGACCTGACACTTTGCGAGGGGCTTGCTTCTTGGGAGACACGTCTGTTACCGATCGCTTCGCACCCAAGACACCACCACTTAGGGAGGCAGCGTCGGATCCCTTCATGCTCGCACTTCGGGATCGTGTCTTGTAGTTGGTCAGAGGTTCGTCCTCGGGACTATCAGTAATCTTGCGAGTCGAAGCTCGGTCGAACGAATCGACAAGTGGTGCAGGGCTCATCTTGGCAACAGGAATGCGCGAGCCACCTTTGGCCGGCTTCGCAAAATACGCGTTTGACTCTTCCTCTGCAATCTCCTCGGGAGTCCGAATATCCCAGCTGTTGACCACATTCTCGGGTCGTGACTCGTGAGACGAATTTTTCCGGGATCGGGCGTGGTGACTGTGTTCGGAGGCATCGGTACCTCTCCGCATGGCGCTGCGGCTGCGGTCTCGATCTCGCTCTCGCCTTTGCTTGCTGGCAGCACGAGCGCGAGGGATGAAAATTCCGGCAGCTTGGAGCTCCTGGCTCTCGATTTTGGCCAGTTTGTCCCGATGAATCCATTTAGAACTGTCCTCCTCGCCTTCTGACACGGCTACCGAATTTCGCTTGCGATCCTCCCCGTTGTGATGAGAATAGGACCAGGAACCATCGTCCAGGGAAGGACTGGGTTTCAGCTCAGTATGGTCCAGCCGTGTGCCCTGATCGCTGGAGTTGACCCTGTGAGCCTGCTCGTGGCCAGAGTGGTACGACGAAATATGCGAGTTGCCGTTTGTTCGGTGGACGTCATCGTGGTTCGAGTGCCGGGGCGGGTTCATATCAAGGTCAAAGGCCTAAAAAGTCAGCACCATCACAGTTTTATGCAGACAACATGACTGACATCTTTCTCGGACTCGTTGTAGCCCCAAGAGTCACGGATGCCATGGCTACTACGTGGTGGTGTTATGGTTGCGGTGGTTGTTGGGCCGGGTGCCATTGTGGCCATGTCGATGGCGACCGCGACCCCTTATCGAGGAAAACACTAGAGTGAGACGTGGTCGGAAGCGAGCGAAGCGAAGGGGAGGATTATGAAGTCGTAAGCAAGTATATCGAGATCGACAGAGTTCGAAAACCGGCAAAAATGAGAAGAGAAACGGATCGCCTCAAAGGGAGTCGGACACGAAGAACGAAAGACGCAAATGCGAGAGGGCGGGTCTTTCTGTGCGACCAGCTTGACAACCGGGCGACAGAGGACGTGGCGATGCCACAGCGCACGAGATGGAGCACACAACGACAAAGGAGATTTGAAGATTGGCAATTCGTCGGATGAGAAAAGCGCGTCGGATTCAGAGACGGAGGCGAAAAGCCAGAGCCAGCGGGCACAAGGAGACGAGGATGGGGACTTTTGGAGGAGTTCAAGGAGGTTGAGGAGGTTGGTTGGACGAGAGAGGATTTTGGGAGCACGCACTGTGCAGGTGGGAGTACCTTTTTGGCGCGTCCGCAAGCAGCGCGACCAAATTTATTGGCACAGGTTGAGTATTTTGCACAGGTACTTTTTGTGCCAAGATTGATCAATTTAGCAGACATTGGTGACGAATCATAGCGCAGCTGTGCCAATTTCCCGTCTGTATCCAGCCCTTCCGCCTGCCCCGTAATCTAACAGCGAGCAGCGAGCCTGTAATACAGCGGGCTACCCACTAAGCGACAGCGGCGGGGTGTCCGGGCCCCTCACCGGAGAGATGATGGGACGGGATGGATGGAACATTCACGTACCTTGCCTACCAACCTACCTACCTACCCAGGTACCTTAGCTAGAATCCATCTCTGGTGGCTCTCGTGAAAATTGCCGGGACCGTCAAACTCAGTGTTGGTGAAGATTCGTTAGCTCTCACTCGGAGTGGCTGCATGCGCAAACACAATATCATCATGACGGCTTCACCTGTGCACAGTACAGGCACGAGGAGGTTACATTCATCATCGTGGATCACAGCGTACGCGACTGCGAGTCTGCGAGTAAGAGATGCATCCCATGGATCCTCCCCACTGCCGAATGCCATTGTCATAGGTCGACATGTGCAAAAACCCCGTTTGTCTCACCCTGATTGCTCAATCGGCTGCAGCGAGAAGGATGGCGCGCAGACACCTCGCAGACCCAACTCGAGTCTGGATAGGCCGTCCAGCAGTGGGATTGGTCCCCTTATGAGGGATCCATGTCGAGAGAAGAGGCAAGTAGAATCAGTCGGCAAGGCCTCTGGACAGTCTGGCAATCTGGCTGGCGGCGCGTCGTTGTTCGTACTCTGTTATACCAAGTGTACTTATCGACAAGGACTCTGGACAGGGAGAAGAAGGGGGTCGTGTTTGTTTGCTTGCTTTTTCCTGCCGTGCTCAGGCCTCCTGTGGTTATTGCACATCCTCACCTCCTCGCTCATCAACTCGTGATGGCTCAGTCCCTATCTCGACCCAAGACTACCCGGGCAGCCTCGATGGTGTGCAGAAGTGCACGCGTTGGTGCCCAATACGTTCTACTCCAACTCACCATTGTCTACGGCGTGCACATCCAAGCGACCTGCAGTTTATCTCAACAATCTCACCTTGACGGGCCTGTCGCCCCAAACTAGGGATACCGAAATTAGCTGGTCGTCAGTCTCCGTCCCGTGGTACTGGGAATGGACCACCACATGTGCACGTCCCTCGACCTCATTTCATAGTCACGGGGCAAAAGTTTGATAGGGAACAGGGCCAGTCGACTGTATTTTTCCTCTGCAATTTCTTTGTGCTCTGTATGACCCTTCATTCCTCTGTCGTATCATTAGTGTTTGGATAAATTCTCCGTCAGGAACAGGCAAATTTTCCAGGGCTGAAATGCCATCCAAGGTTTCACTGCTTGACTGCTTGACTAACTGGGTGCCTCCTGTCTTGACCCCCGGGAGCGCACTGTACTCGTACTGTGTAACTGATGTACCCGTGGCCCCACCTGTCACGGCAATTGGTCTCCAGCCCAGCATCTCCTTTGACAGGCATAACTAATTCATCTGATCTCATAATTCATCCTAATATGACAATTCTGCATTATCGTTATGAGACAGTTGTAGCATTTTGACTTACACAGCAGCGTTCCTCGAATCAATCTTTCCCTTACCCAACTAGCATCAGTCCTTCATCAATCCTAGTCTCACTTACGTTCACTTTCATCTCCTCCATCCTCATCGTGACTCATCTATCGAGGCTCAGCCTTACACCAAAGTTCTTTTCATCATGAGTTGTAACGAGTCAGGGAACCCTACTATAAAACTCATCATTGCAACTTCGTTTTGAGCACTCATCTTCAACATTGAACTCACTCAACGGCTTCAACTGCGTTCTGGAACTGAGACCTCTCCACACTCACGGCCTCGACCCTGCCACATCTCACTAGCTTTGCTCAGTCTAGACAGCCACCCACGTTCCAGAAACGTGGGCGAGTGAGTCCTGCGACCATGGAGAAAGTTCCAATGCAGAGGAAGACCCGAGTGGTCTGCATCTCAGACACTCATAACTGCACGGTGAAGCTGCCCAAGGGCGACGTACTCATTCATGCCGGGGATCTCACAAACCAAGGGAGCCATTCAGAGGTGCCATATCATACTCGTGCCATCACTCTTGTGTTAATTGCCAGCTGACTGTCCCAGCTTTCCAAAGCCGTGAGGTGGTTAGAGGACGCCAACTTTGAGGCCAAGATTGTGATTGCTGGTAAGTCGTCCTATTTTGCAGAGACTCTGGCCAACCGAGACAGGAAACCATGATATCACGTTGGACAAAGACTTCTTTGAGCAGCATGGATCTTATTTCCACAATCAAAACGTTCAGTCACATGAGGAATGCTTGTCTCTCTTTACATCGTCCCCATCAATCACATATCTAGATCATGGGTCAGCCAAAATCCGTTTAAAGTCTCCATCCGGGCCACATACAGAATTTACCGTCTTTGGATCTCCATACTCTCCTGAGCGTGGTCTTTGGGCATTCGGTTATGCCACTCCTCAAAATCCCCTTTACGGGGATCTCACTCGCCTCTGGGAGAATATCCCTTTGGAAACAGATATCGTGGTGACACATACTCCCCCAAAGACACACTGCGACGAGACTTCGGAGAGAGAATCCGTTGGCTGTGAGGCTTTGAGACGAGCACTATGGCGGGTGAGACCGTATCTTGTCATCTGTGGGCATGTCCATCCCAGCAGAGGCTCAACACGGATCCTTTGGGATTTGTCTTCTCGAAATACTGCCTTCAAGGAAGAAAAGGCTGTGCAATGGCAAGACCCTGGGGAAGGAAACAACAAGATCAGCCTTGTAGATCTTACCGGAAAGAAAGAGCCTTCTCTGGCCAATGATGGATCCCATCCCGGACGTTTCTCTTCTGCCCAGGTCAAAACGGATACAGCCGGGTCGCCATCGACGATTGGCTCTGGGAGCGTTGATGCCCAAGTCGGCAGTAGCACCATCGGGCTTGGAGATGCTACCTCACCAAGGAGCGATCAAGTAGCCCTCGCGGGAAGGATGGGTCGTCAAGAGACGTGCGTCGTCAATGCAGCCATCATGAAGAGCAATTGGCCGCATGCTGGGGGAAAGCAGTTCAATAAACCGATCGTGGTCGATCTGAATCTTCCCGTTTGGGAAGAGTGAGGCTCACGATGCATTTTTTTCGTGCAGGGTAGCATAGTCCGATGGTAGAGTAAGATTGATGCCCAACGAAGTCATGAGACGGGTGCCTCAGTTTTGCACATTCGAATATTCCAGGTGATTGGGGAGCTTTGTTGCTTTTCTTGTGAGATTTGCAGTCCAGATGACGTTCTGTCGAGTGCAGACTGATTACACGTCTCTGTCCGACATTGGATACCACAACTCTCCACTGACTGCACTAACATATCTGCGAACCAGACAGCAAACACGTCAGCGTTCCATTCTCCAGACACGGCCAAGGTTGTGGCATTGTGTTGCAGATGGCCTCAATTAATTATCATCATTACTTACCCTGGACAGCGATCAGCGCAAAGTTTGGCTCCACGTTGCTCGGTAATCTCGAGCTATCAGCTATCATCCTCAACACAGGAAGCTCGAGCTCCCATCACGAGTAGCTATCATTGCGAGCTATAACACACTAGACTCATCATCTTCCCAATTGGCCACGGGGACGCCCCTTTAGTCCAGAGAGCTCATGTAGATCGCGTCCATCACCAGACTCAACTAACTCGTACACTCCAATTGAGCTCCCAAGCTCCCATCCAACGCAAACACGAGCACTTTTCCTCATTCTAAGTTACTCCTTCTTACGTGCGGGGGTCGCAACCACCAACAAAGCTGACCAAGGGAGGTGGGGAGTTCACCGCCAGGGATGCAAATGATACAAGTCGGCCTGGATGACGACCAAAACGGACGACTGCCGGAGCGGCTGAGCGAATAGTCACGATAAGAAATCCCAAGCTAGCTAATTCTCCAAAGCTCCAAGGATTCAATTGCTCCGTACAATGGTCACGACTCTCTTGCAGACCTGGGTAGCTCGACCGACCTCGTCCCACAGGCGTTCCTCTGGCCATGGCCGGAGGCCGACCCCGCGTTTGGCGACCGCCACAGACAAAGGGGCCAGGAACAGGCACGAAAAAGAGGGCGATGCTCCACAAGGCCACTCCTTTGTCGCCGTTGCCCAGAGTGAGGTCAGCTTAGCACTGTCGCAGCTGGAGGGGTAAAGTAGTGTCGCCATGAGAGAGAAGTGCGGGGTGGAGAGGAAGTCCTACGCGTTACATGGTAGCATCTTTGCGGCATTTCACCATGACGGGCTAACCAAGGAAGAGCGTGACGTCTACGGTACATCGAAAAGGGTGGTCTGGTCCGGGTTGACGCGGGATATTCGAGTCTCTTCCTGCTGCTGCTGCTGCCACAACATGTAGGATCAAGACATTGTCAGCCCAGCAGGAGTAATTAGAGAGAACTCGTCAGAACAACCCGTTTGTTACGCTCATGCCTCCTAGCTCACATGTCTACATCGTCATACCACAGCGCACGTGGAATTCCACCACAGTTTTGAATCAAGGACACTGGCACACACTCACGAAAACCGGCAGTGAATGATTACCCACGTGGTGCCAGACCCTCTGCGCTTGATCGACCGAGTAGAAAACCCTACGAAATACAAGCCTGAAGAGGGAAGAGGGGCAGTGATGGGGGGTGGGCGCTGGGAGCCTGTGGGAGGTCCCTCCAAAGACGTTGTCCGCACAAACCGTATGATGGTGGGCTGTCCTGTATGTCATTGAGCTGCAAACTGCCGCTGTCGAAGAGCAGAGAAGCCCGGGAAATGCATGATCGGCGATGCCCGTCCTGCCGGGTTCGACGTCTGAGATGCTGTCGTAGGAGGCTTTTCTGTATTTCTTGCCGGTTGGAAGCAAGCTATCCAGCACCAAGACTGCGTAGTGAGTGAGAGCTCCTCGACAGAGGGCGGACCAGGATCAACCCAGAGAGGGCCTGTGTGATCCCCAAGCCACGCCCCGATCTGATCAACCAGGTCCTGGCGGGGCAGAGCAGCTTTGATCTCGGACGCTGCTATTCCTATCGTAGGCGACGGCCACTGGCCTTTTTCGTTCTAGGGTCCACCGAATTGTCTCGATCCTGGCTTGATTTGGGAGGACGGGAAAAGGGTTCCTAGGGCTCAAGGCGACATCTCTCTTTCTCCCTCTTGGTTGGGGATCAGATTGTCGAGCAAATCGTTCTTCGTGTCTTGCGAGCTCACCGGAGCACTCCAGGCCCTCCCCGTCTCTGACAAGACGCACCCGGTCACATCAGGAGAGAAAACGGGACGCGAGGTCGCACAGCATTGCAAAACGCCCGGCGTGTGGTCTCACGGGGTGCGGCATCACGTCTCTTCCAGGGTTTTGTGAGAAAAGGCTCAATGCGAGGGGCATCTGATTCGATAGCTTGGCCATGGAGCGGACCGGACGCGGTGACGGCGTTATCGAATGAGACGTCGGTGCCAGATCCGCTTGTCCCGAAGGAGACGCAGGGGTATCCAATCATGGCCGTTTTCCTTCGGTAGTTTCTTCATCAGCCCAACGGTTGTCCTAATCAGTGTGGTCTCCTCGACGGCTGGTTAAAGAGGTTGAGACCATCTGACAGGTTTGGTGCAGAAGAGGTTAGACCTCTTCACCCTGGAGCTAGGGCTTGTTTGGTTTGGTTTGGTAGAGAGAGGTCTGGTCATCCGAGAAAGGCCTGGGCTTACTTTCGTATTGTCGTATTTTTGCGCAGCAAAGCAGGTACGGGTAGGTAGTTCATCCTCGAGGTGTCGCGTATTGCGTGCATTCAGCACAGGTATTTGAAGCTCGGGGTGTGTAGTGAACAGGCAGCTCAACACAAAGAAGAACAGAAGGTATCAGATACGTATCGTTACGGAATGTAGATACCTGAAAGATACAACAAAGTACATGTAAGATGCCCGCGGTACCACAGGGGCAATTGGCCACCATAAGCGGGGGACAGATTGTCGCCTCTGCAACTACTGACATGCTGAACTACATGCAGATATTTGACGGATTAACGGTCCAGTTATGAGACATGGCTTGACCTGAAGTAGACTTTAACTCGCCTTACAAGGCACCTAGTTAACAATGCCATCCATCACCAACTGTCAATGTCAACATGGTCGTCGTGTTTCGCCTTGACGCCACCATTCCGAGCTGAAGCGCGGAGGGACGATGGCTGGATTGGACCTCGTTCTAGATAATGTGAGTGTTTATAAGCTTCTCAAAGCGTACCTGATTAGATTGGTGGCTGATCTAAGAAATGTAAGACAAACAATCGCCATTCTTGCATTGCCATTGCGCTTATGCCATCTGGAAATGTAAAGACCAGCTCGATATTACCCCATATCTCTAAACGATACAAGTAATGTATAGGTGCTATGGTATCAGGTAGTACATAGTATGCTTAAGGCTGCATGAATCTACCGGGAAAATGAAATGACACTTTATTTAAAGCCTAGACCAAGACGCCTGTCATAATAAATGTCACTCGTTATAGGTATCACCGCATTCCCGTGCAGTGCAGGCAAAATGTCAAGATGCCGCACGCAAATCTACAAAATTACGTTGACCAAAGCTCAGCACATGTCACTCAGTTCTAACCAGTGACAGATTCCAAAACCATCTCTCAATAGTGGTGGTCAGCATGCATTCGATCAACGAAAATTCCCCGTCCACTCTGTGCTCCGTACTCCCTACAGCATGCGGCACAGATCTACCACCGCCATCCCTGCCCTCCATATGCCCGCCCAAGAGAGCCAGCCAGAGCCTCCAAACAAGCGCCTGTGTGACGACCGCGCAGCGAAGTGGTGCAGGGACATGGACCGGGACTGGGGGAACGAGAATGTGGTGGTGTCATGTACTTTGTCTGACCAACGGGAAAAGAGAGAGCTTGATGAGCGAATTCGGCCGTTACTGGAAGCTGCAGCTCTGTCAGATGAGGCATGGATTGCCGGATGTGTGGTAGGGTAGGCAAAATGTTTGGCCGTTTCCTCGGGACCATGACCTGAAGACCATAGTCGCATAACTGTAGTTCTCACGACGGCCGTGGGGGCCGACCCTTGGTGGGGTATGCCTCGAGGGCATCTCGCATCTCGGATTCACTTGCATTATTGTTTTGTTGTTCTAGTAGTCGTGGTCGCCATGGCCACGACAACGGCCAAGGCACTGGCAACACGAAGCAGGCTCGCGGGCATCCGGCGGGACGAGAGGCGGGTCGTGGACCAGGCCAACTGGCCGGGGAATTCAAAGCTTGGAACTGCTGCAGGAATCCCAGGATATGCCTCTCGACCCTCGTGATGCCTTGCCCTGCAGGCCCAAAGCCCAAGCCCACCGTCGTTTTGCAAGGGGACCCGCGACGGACGACTAGATGGAAACCTCGTAGCCAGTGTGAGTGGGCTCGCAGGAAGACCTGTTGTCCCCTCTGCTGGCCAATGTATTCGCAGCCGTGGGATCGTGGGATGCCCTCGAGTCCTAGCTGAGGTCAGAGGGAACAAGCCTAGCGGCATCCACTGGCCTCGACAATCTCAACCAGGGAGCCCATCTCAACAGGTGCAGAAACGAGAGGCATCGCATCCAGCTCCATGCATCGGGTATCGTGTACTCCGGACTCGAGATGGAACTACAGGAGATGATGCATGCTCCCCCGTCAGACCTGCCTTAGTGACCACCCCTTTAACCCTCTACCTCATACTCGAACGAGATGAATGCAAATGTGTCGCCAACAATAAGCAACAGCTAGCAGGACTAGTAGGATGCCGATACGTGTGCAGCTCTGATCTGAAAAGATCGAGCAGGAGCCGTGATGGTGGGTGGTCGGATGTGATGAGACCCAATCCAACCCAAAGCCTCAGTTGAGCCATCAATGTGCAAAGGAGTGTGCCCAGGCGGTTTCAATTGATGCCTTACCCTTGCCAGACGCAACGATTGGCGTATTATCTCGTACGGAGTACGCATTACCCCAGACGAGGCTCCCACCGACTCTTTGATTGCCAAAGGGTGCCCTGCCCATGGAGTCATATTGATCTTGTTATGCTCATGCACCAACTTGCAAGGCCAATGAATACACCACTGGTCATACCAAGGCAGGGCGCACCATTGCTAGTCTGGATGAGCCAACAACTCGGCCAACCCATCGCCTGGTTGTGGCCAGCTGCATGTTGAATGTTCCAAGAGCATGTTTGCTGCTACGTACCATGCTTGGGTAGCATGTCCCGGGCCGGGTCATCTGTTGCGTCTTCGTCCTCGCTCACTGCCTCAACTTGATTAACCAGAATACCTATTTTGAGAAGACCGATCCTTCTTCAAGCCTCCGCTGACAAGACCGACGTCGCACCGCCCCAGGTGCTCAGCTTTGTACTATCCGTAGACTGACTGTAGTATCTCTCGTGAGCCCCCATTATCGGTGTCTGGAGGGATCAGCTTCAGCCCACTTGCACACCGCCTGTCTCTGGCAGCGTCCCGCTCCGCTCCCTGGCTCCCGTTGTCCTGGACGATCGGGCTCTCTCACTGGAAGCCAAGCTTAAGCACACCCCTAGTTATCACGCGTACGCTTTTGAAGCGTTTGGAATTCCTCCACGTTGCTCCGGCTCTGCTTGGCTCTGCTCTCAGAGGAGCAGGAGCAGTGGCTCAGTCAGTCGACTAATGGCGTTGTACGGATACCCTGATCTCCGACCTGGCGTCTCACCACTACCCATTGCCTCTATGCTTGGATGCCAATCCCAAACGGGAGCGGAGATTCGCTTCGTACATCTCTTGAGATCTTTGCCGGAAGACTCTGTCAGTTGCCGGATCTTCTCCTCTTAGAAAGATTCACTCGGATCACCCCGGACCAGAACGAACGAGTCAAGAAGAAAAGTTTGCCACCACCACCTTACCAGCCACCAGGTTGGGTGTGGCACTCGTCAGGAGAAGCTTGGGGCTTGATGTTTCGTTGTTCACGGTTTTGCAATACTGACTCATTCTGACTCGCAATTACAAGTGCTCTTCCTTGATTACGGCAATGCCTTCGGCGTCATCATTGCTCCCGTACGGGTGCCATGTCTCGCCGGTGCGGTCGCGGGTCGTCTCTCGGTCTCGGTCTAGGCATGCGCAGTGCAACACTCGAGCGGCGGAGCAGTACCTGGTGAGATACCTGATTTAGCATCAAAGGTACATGAATTGCTAGCAAGAGTCACCCAATTAGCCGTACCCCCACGCGATACTTTCGTATCTTTCGCGTACTGCGGCCAACCCGTTCCCGCTTCCTGCTTGGGACCGAAATCCGAGCTCAGTGGACAGCCACTGACAGTTGGTGGACCTCAGCGCTTTGCGGGCATGCTGAGTCGCTGACGCAGCACCTTTTCAGTGGATAGCCCCTGAACAGTCCAATTACCTGGTGCTGCATCAGCGGAGACGGGACTGTCGGCGACGCTCCCATCCGCTTCGACGCTCTTCCATTTCGTCTTTCTCAGCGGCCTCGCCATTCGCTTGCACCAGCAAAGTGTACGGAGTACGGACTACGGAGTACGAGGTACTGAAGATGTGCTTGCCCTTACCAAGCAGGTCGCCCCGGGGGCGTAGTCAGTGCTAGTCAGCTCACCATGCCGCGGCCGCTGGTGCGTTAAAAGACGCCAGAGGCGACATGTCGAGAAAATCTAGAAGCCTCATGTCCGCTGGAAGGGACTGCAATTGCCCGCCACGTTACGTATCTCCTTGCCTCGTCACGCTTGATCCAAGCCTTCCGATTTGCGTCGGTTAACTTGAGGCCAGAGGCAGCATTAACTCCTTGTACATGGTACCTGGGCCATAAAGATCTCTCGTCGGTGATCCCAAAGTGCACGTGGCTGCCTCAGGCACTACAAGTACAAGGTACATTCCGAATAGCTTCCAACCACCAACCACCTACCCAAACCGCGAGACCAAAGCCCACCACACCCTCTTCTCTGCTGCTGTCACTCACACTTCCTGACCCTCCACTCTCCTCCCACCATCTACGAATCAGTCCGCGCTTCTCTCTCATCGCTGGCTCCTCTCGCTGTCCAGTCGACAGAGTCCGCGTCCTGCAGACACTCCACCGCGTCAGACCCATTCAAGGGGGCCAGGGAGACCATTCACAACCATTGGGGACCACCGACGACCACCTGAACCCAGAAACCACCAGACACAGAACCACCAGGAAGCCCGTAGACCTGTGGACCAGCCCCCCATCCGGTACCCCCCCTTTAGAGGCGACCCTGTCCATCCACTCAAGCCGCGGCCCCCTCTTGGTGTCTGATCGTCCACTTACCCTGGTCTGGGCGAATCACATTCCTCTACCCTCCCAGTCGCCCGTGACGTTCGCCCGTCGCTCGTTGTTCTTCAACCCCAGGACCGCCTTCTACGGAACGTTCCTGTCTCTCGCATTGTTCTCTGTTCCTTGCGGACCGAACAATCGATCAACGCCAGAACAATTCAACTTTCTCTCGTGTTCAGCAGCCGGCTGCAACACGTAAATACCCCTCGACCCTTCCCCCACCCTGGACTTTCGCTTTGATTAGTTCCCAGCTTGAGGAGAATCCTTTTGGTTTCCGGACTGACACCGCCTGGAGCCCTGACCAACAACACCGGTACCCAACAGCCCCCAAACCTTTTGACAGCCCCAACCCAAGAGTCAGCCTTACTTTGGAGCCTTGCTTGGAGCCCTTTGGAGGTTATAACATCTTGATCGGCCATTCTGTTTAGGAGCCGATTATTCCCACCAGATTCAACCATGACTAGTACATTGCCGCCGGATCCTTACAAGACCTTGGGAGTCACCCAGGATGCGCAAATCACCGAAATTCGTTCCGCCCACCGCAAACTCGTCCTCAAATGCCATCCTGACAAGGTACAGGACCCGACGCTCAAGGCCCAGAAGCAGGACGAATTTCAACGGGTTCAGGAAGCCTACGAACTCTTGAGCAATGAGAAGGAACGCCAGCGCTACGATGACCAGGTGCGCTTGGCTGAACTGCGAAAGCAGATGCAGGCCAAGTCTAACTCTTCCGCCCCCCGGTCAACTCCCTACAAGTATGAGGTTCGAACCCCGGAGCCTCGCCCCTCCTCGTTCAAGTCAAGTACCACAACGCCCACCAGTGCCAAGTTTTCTCGATCCTATGAGGGCCCTTCAGGAACCCGGATCTACGAGGACATAAGTATCAGACGGGAGAGGTCGTACGAGAGCAAGTCCTCGTCCAAGAAGGAGGAGCGTGAACGCGAACAGCGACGAAGCGAGAAGGAGAAGGAGCGGAAGAAGAAGGACAAGGAAGCAAAGGAAGCTGAAGAGTACCTGCGCGAAAAGGTCAGAAAGGCTGAGAAGAAGGCACGCGACAAACAGAAGCGAGCGGAGGAGGAGAGAAAGCGACACGCGATCCCACCTTACATCGAGGACGACCTTGAAGAAATTCAGATCCGAGAGAAGAAGAAGTCGAGCAAGAAGCACAGCGAGAAGCGGGAGCGCTCGTCTCATCGCGAGGAGATGCCCTCTGTACCCCCACCCCCCATGCCTCCGATGCCCAAGGAAGAAAAGTCTAGGTATCAAATGGAAGAGGCTATTCGCCATATCAGCTCCAAGAACGTCGCATTCCGCCATCTCCACAACCCTCCCGCCGCCCCTACCCCCCCTATGCCTGCTGGTCAATCATCGCCTTTCTCCCCCCCGGGGGACGAAGATGATGTTCGCCATTCGGCGACCAAGAGCCGACGAGGATCCTCGGGCAGGAAGGCTTCGCAAGAGGTCCTCTCTGATCCTGAGATTGTCGACGTTTCCCCTTCGGCGCGATACGCGCAAAAGAAGGCGACTGGAGATTTGACTGGCTCTCCTCCACGACGAGATCTCCCCAGGCAAAACACGATGCCTGCCAGTGACGGCTACAGTCGTCCGATGCCGTCCATGACCAGAGCGGCAACATTCGCTGGAGCATACCCAAGTGATCCCCGTGGACGTGCTCGCTCAAGGCTCGACCCCCAAGTGTCTGTGGAAAGCGACGAGGATGATTACGATGAGCGCCGACATCGATCGGAGCGGAAGCATCGCAGCAAGAAGCAGCGATCTCCCGAGCCCACCAAGTCGTACAAGTACAAGGTCGAAGGTAATCGGACGATGCTTCGAGAGGAATACTCGCGCAGCTTTGAGCAGCCTAGCGACTCGTACTCGTACTACTCGCAGAATTATCCTGCGGTACGCGTCGATGAGCGACATCACCACTCGTCAGCCGACTATGGCACTGCGGGTGTCCCCTATAAAGTCAAGACGTCAAAATCCTTCAACCCCGAGGATGTGTCCTACAGTCACCACTACCAGCCTTATGACAACTACGAGTACGCAGCGTATGCTTAAGTTTTCCTTTGGGTCTCTACATTTCATGGCGTAAGAACGCATGTATTTCACAATACTGTCTCTTTTATTACTATTTCCTTTTTTGCTTTTACTTCTTCTGGTTTCCCATTTACGAAACGAGATGTGTCTTAACGAATATTGCACGGGTTGCAAGCGGACCCCAACGTGGGATGATATAGGGTGGGATTTGTTATTCACACTGCAAAAGCCCCAGCGTCTGGATCACGGTACAATGCTCGCTCGACGAGCTACCCACAGAATTGACCGCTGCTGCGAGGCGGCAGATACAGGAGCATTCGGGAGGGATGTTGATCTCTCATTTGTTGGCATGGGAGAGGCGTTTGGTGTCTTTGCGCTCGTTAGATAGATTGGCGGCTGCCACTAATGAGACCTATGAACTGATATATGCATTGACCCGTTACTGTGACTGTTTGCTGTTTGAAGATAGATGTGAACCGGTATATTCGTCATGATATGTACTCAATATTGGGCATTTCGGTGTATTTGCTTTTGGCCAGGCTAGCTCAAAGCCGTGGATGCCACCAACGGTTCAACCCGAAAGTCAAAGTTTCGGCCCGTGAAGGCGTCGTAAGTTGCCTTGCGATTAGTACTGTAGCCAAGTAGTGGAGGTGGACGACAAAGAGTCACATGCTCCCGGGTCCCGCGGGTTCGAGGCTGCGTGTTCGTAGGTAGGTACCTACAGGCTACAATAGGTCCGTTTGGCCTGCCTGGACCCGAGCTTGCCGTCGAGTCGACTCTTGGCCAGCCTTGCCACATTGCCCCGTGGCGCAGCAGCCTGGAGGCTTGAGACCCATGTAAGGGGAGCCGTTCAGTTCAGCTCTGAGAACACGTATGAAGACTAACTCCTAGCGAAACCATTCGTAGCGGGTGATTGAATGTCTCAACGCCACAGCGGTTGTTCGTGGTTTGTAATTGGCACCGGGGAACTGGCAAGACTCCGGGGTGCATCAGCGGCTGAGCTGAGTTGAACCGCCCATATTGCCCATCTCTTTTTGTGGGTGCCCGTGTTTCGGTTGGTCGCCTTGCTCTCTCTTTTCTCTTGCCTGGTTTGGTTTGGTTTGGCCTTGTCTGGTTTAGGAGAACTGCAGCTGTTGCAATTGTGAGGAAAGCACTTCCTGTTTGAATAATCGTGTGCCTATAGCCGTGACATTCCTTTGGGGCTCTAGCCACGAACTTGCTGTACCGAAGCTGCTCAACTGCGCACACTTATGCGTCGAGCTAGCCCCGGCTCAACGCCTTCACCATTTCCTCCTTCACCTCCCCCCCGAAGCTCACAGTCGACCCGGAATATGCGGTCAATGGACATCACACAACCTCGAAACGGACACGGGACCGGGAGATGGATGTCGTCTACGTGCGGTCGCAGAGACTGAAGCAGTCGACGTCCGCCCACGCCACCCGCCGCGAATGGAGCGCTGCCGTCGCCATCAACGACCACGACGAGTTTCCCGCCACCATCAGAGATCCCTTCCTCGAGAACGAGTACAAGTCGGTGTTTGAGCACTACCTGCGTGACTCAGATCGCCCGCGATGGAGCCCCGAGGCCATGAACATGACTTTGCAGGAGCACGGCGTCGATGCGATTACCCATCTCGAGCAGCGCATCCACGAGTACGGGCAGATGCTACTGGCCCCCCTCCGTCTCGGTGACTACCTATCGTCGACCGCCACCGAATGTCACATCTACATTATCGAGATCCCGGATCCCAGTGGCGACAATGGGCCCGGCATCCACTGCCTGGCGTGGGAACTCCTTGAAGCTGTCTGCGATAGCTTGCCCAAGCTTCGGTTGCGCGTCACCCGCATCAGTGCTGTCCCGCCTCCTCCGATACCCCTCGGCCAGCTTCGAACGTCGCGGACGATGGCCTCGTTTGCCACCGTGCAGGCAGACACGGCTCTCGACTTTCGCGTGCTGCTGGTGGTGGCTCGCGACTTCAGTCGCACGGGGGCCGAGCGCGATCCTGAGCCCGACCTCGCGCAGTGGCCGCTCATGAACGTGCAGCGGACGCTGAGGAGCAGGATGATGCTCGAGGTTGTGCGGCCGGGGAGTCGTGAGGAGCTGGAGGAGCACTTGGAGGTGCGGGCGGCGCAGGGGACCTACTTCCACCTGGTTCATTTCGATCTCCACGGCCGCATTATGAGTGACGAGTGTGTAATAACCAAAGTCTGCTTATTCTTGTTCCTCGCTGACCACATAGTTTAGACATGGAGTGGAGGTCCCGTGGCTCCTCTTTGCCAAGCAGAACCACGTCGTTTCTCACGGTTACCAAGTTCCCCAGACTCACCTCGCCAAAGCCAACGCCGTCGCCGAAGTTCTCGCCCGATACCAAGTCGAGAATGTCGTCCTTAATGCGTGCCTATCTGCCTACAACCGAGCCGGATCCGCCACAAGCCTAGCGCACATATTCCTCGAGCACGGCATCAGCAATGTCTCTGCCATGTGGTTCTACGTCCACTGGCAGACAGTGTCCACGTACCTCGGCGCCTTTTACGATGAGTTGTTGGTGCAGTGCAAGGACTTTCACCTCGCCGCTCACCGTGGCAGGGAAGCTATCCGGCAGAAGCCAACAAACCGGACAGGGCGAGCGTACCAGGACTTCTTCCTGTGTGTCAACTATACACGCAAGATGCCCGTGCAAGTCGTCACTCCCATTCGCGAACCGAGTCCAGCGCCGTCAGCTCGATCACAAGGGTCGACGACTTCGAATACCTCGGCAAAGAGCCTGATGAGTGGCGTTTGGAAGCCATCCACACCACGACTCGCGGACCAGTTTCTCGGGGACGAGCCAGTTTTGCGGATGCAGCTGCACCTGTTGGAGCTAGAGTACAAGCTCATGACGTTTCGGATCGTCTACGCAAGCGACCTTCGAAGACCGGGGTCGAAACTCGCCAGCACCATCGATCAGATGGTGTACATGTGGCTGAATACCAACTTGGTGGACGAGGTGCTGTACTACAAGGGCAAGGACTTTGCCCGGTCGAGAATCCTCCCCGGCAGCGTCAGGCCGCGCGAGAAGCGCACGAGGGCTACCAACGGGGGCTACCTCCAGCTCCTCTTCCCTCCAAAGTCGGTGCGCGCCCTCCGGCAAACGCTGCACATCGTGCAGGACATTGACGGCGTGGTGGCGCCGGGCTACGTGGCCGATCCCGCGCGCAACGCCGAGCTCGAAAGACGACGATTCCTGGCGCAGTCGGGCCTGCAGCGGTTCGCCGAGCGACTGCACGCCGACGGTCACAGTTTCCTGCTATTCCTCGGGAGCGAGGACGCCCAGTGGTGGAGGACGTATCTACAGCATCTACGGGGCGAGTGGTGGGTGCATTTGCCATGGAGTTATACGGTGCACAGTCGGTATATACGGGATGTGAGGCTGCCGAACGAGGAGAAGAAGCCCAAGCTGGGTATACAGGGATGAAGCGTTGTACACAATCATGGGTATTGGGAAAAGCATCAAGGGATAATTAGCATATATTACACACATATACATATACATTGCATAGGCGGAGGCGTTTGGATGCTTTGGGAGCATACAGCTTGGCTTCAGCGGGTTGAATAATGAATTTATTTTGTCTGTCACAGGTCTTTTGACTGAAACCTTATCCTATCGAGTAGAGCATCCTTTGTTCGCAGACAAAAGGTCCCTTGTTCAAAGTCGCTTGTCTAGTAAAATAA
>JALNIO010000232.1:0-43607 GCA_023509875.1 Rugonectria rugulosa | reverse complement strand
CTCCGGTACAGGGAATCGAACCCTGGGCTCCGCGGAACTGATCCCTCAGGTTATGAGAGCGCGAAATGTTAGCCACTACACCATACCGGATATTGCTTGCTGGAGTGGCCGGAAATGTGGTACTGGTGGTGTGTGCAAGTGACGATTGCATCGGAGATCATTACGGTCAGAGGCGTGATGCATTGTGAAGGGTATCTTCATGGGTTAACTTGGATAAATTCTTTATTGACATGTATGTTCTATGGAATGGCTGAAATCCCGTCACCATTGTGCTTGTGATCAAGGACCTTTACTCTCCTCCTGTTTCTACCCTTATCCCCTCGCTCAACACTGCTCAGCCGGGACGCGAGGTACGCACTCTTCGGAATTCTAAAAGTTGCGAGATTTGGCCTCTTATTCATATCGGGAAAGGTGAAATTATGGGATATGTCAATTATTACGCCTGGATTGTGTTTGGCCATGGCGTGAAATGGCTGGCATGATTTTGTCGTACTACAGCTCTCAACGGCATCCCCACTGACATTCTGGAATACTTGGTCAAAGGTAAATATGTGAGCCTGGGATTCATGGAGGATCTCAAGACGTATAGTCCCTAGGCTCGCGGGCCTGGGCTTCGTTCTGATCCTATTTATCTCGTCGGCGTGAGCTTTCCTCGGGAACTCATGTCAAGTCAGCCCTTCTATCCACGTTGTGCAACAGAGGAAGAGAAGGTTACGGTGTACAATGCGAACAGATAATACTAGAGATAATACGCCATAGCAAGGGACAAGCTTGCTCCCTTCGGCTATAAGGAGGGACCACCGCTTAGGGGCTAGAAACAATTACTGTCTACCTATGACAGTGCGGAAGTATTGGCCATGCACAACCGTACTCAGATACCTTACCTCAACTACAGAGATTCATCTTGATATTGCCACAAATAGTCAGCTATACTCTGAGGAATAGTTTGTCCTCTGCGGCCCCCTGCGAGATAGGTTGCTAATTAACCAGCCGCAACTCTCAACCCTCTACGTAAGGGATATTGGACTGGGCTTGTCATGAATTCGGTCTCGTTTTAGCGAGACTAAAAGCTGAGGACTTTTACCAGTCTTATGGGAGGGAGCGAATTGGCCTCAAGACTTAATTGTGGCTCGTTCGCGGGCTGCTCTAAGAGAACGTGCCGAGATCACGGGCGATGCTGTCTCCCCTCGGTGACGGCTAGAGTAAAGAAGAGAGAATGAGGGCTTGTTTTGAAACTAAACGGAACAGAGCTTTTGGGAATTAAACATCGATAGGGGGTAAAGAATGACACTTAAGGGGGATCTGTCATCTGGAGCTGTGGAAAGAGATTTGACAACAAATTCCCTCCAGGCACCAACATCGAACCTTTAAGACAATGTGATAGAATGCCTAAACTAGTGGTAACGTAGATTGCAACATTACCTTTGTGCATCTATGGCTGCTTTGCCTCAGACGCGTTGTTCTTTGCAGCATGCATTTGACCTGTCCTCCGTTTCCACCATCGGAATTGCGACAACCTCGATCTACCGCATTGAATATACACCTAAATCTCTTTGAGATAGATTTTTCGTGAGTTTTCCGATATTACCGCCCCAAATAATTCCATGGAGGCCATTGGCGACGCACTTCCCCATTACTGGAAATCGGTGACGGCGAATCTCCCGTGTCGGCACCGTCCGGGTAGTGTTGAAGTTATTCTGACACAGGTTAAGCCATGTGCTGTATAGCTAATCCTGAGTTTATTATTGTGTTTCACGACATTGCAACAATTGGGTCGCAGTTCTAGGAAACCTATGCTCCAGCGAGCACCTCTCTGAATGCCTGTAGGATCGACTGTCTCCAAGTATTCACTTCAACACTTCTCCAAGGAAGCGATACTCATTCTGCTATACGCCTGAGCTAAGCCTGCCGCTATAAAGCTAGGAAATTGTGCATGCCTGGGGTTCATCTGTGACTGCATAGGACGTCCTAGCAATATACCTGAGCAGGCTCTGAGGTAATAAATTACGTACAAGTCAAACGAGTCAAAGTAAATTTAGACAGCTGGGAATAAGACGAGAGCTGTATAGAGAGCATTGCAGACTCGGCGAATGCATGACCAGATTTACCTATCCTCTGCCTCTAAATTTGTTTCCCGATGCTTTGGTGACGTCTCCATAGGTGCTGCAGCATGAACCGGATTACGGAACAGACTGCGCGCAGCTGTAGACGAGAAATAAATCAACAATGAGAATGATGTCGACCATAGACGTGAAATATCTGTGCATAATACTCAAGGCTCTAAATTTACCTACTTATGTTAGACTCCGACAGGACGCAGCGTATTGCTTTGTAACCTTCTTGGGCATTCAACGGCCAGCGCGGTTTTGGAAGCTTCATAACTGGCAGAGAAACTCGAATCCAAAACCGTTCAAAAGTATAGTGATAAATAGTACCATTGAGAATGAATAATAGCTGGTGTACGGAGTATGTAATCATTATCCAGAGCCACACTGCAACGACGAGCACACCATCAAGTCGCGCCGGCTCGGAACAAGGTTTAGCCGGAATATTTGAACCCAACTAGTTCCTACCTGGTCTCTCAGAATCCACCTCCATCAACATTCAAAATTTAGCGACCATTCCCATTTACCTTCCCGTTGGACCTCTCTTTTTCCCCTCTGAATTAGTCCGATTCTTTGTCAAATTACTCACAAAGATGTCGTGGAGAAACCAGGGAATAACAGGATCGAATAACATTCCTTTGGGCAAGTCCCGTCGCTTTCCGCCTGATGGCGACGAGAATGGCGGCGACGGTGGCGATTTTGATCGCGACCTGAAGCGCGGACGTGACCCTGAGCCGCGATCAGAGGCAGATGGACCACGACGACGAAAGAAGCGCAACCGATGGGGCGATGCATCCGAGAATAAGGCTGCTGGCCTGATGGGTCTACCCACAGCCATCTTGTCCAACATGACGAGCGAGCAGTTGGAAGCCTACACCCTTCACCTTCGTATCGAGGAAATCAGCCAGAAACTCCGTATCGACGATGTGGTTCCTGCTGATGGCGACCGGTATGTTGAGGCCTCATTTGATTCTATGCCCGTTACTAATTCATCCAGATCTCCATCTCCTCCCCCCCAATACGACAACCATGGCCGACGTATCAACACACGCGAATACCGATACCGAAAGCGTCTCGAAGACGAACGACACAAACTAATCGAAAAGGCCATGAAGACTATTCCTAACTATCACCCACCACAGGATTACCGTAGACCTACCAAGACCCAGGAGAAGGTCTACGTCCCTGTCAATGACTACCCGGAGATTAACTTCAGTATGATTGCTAACCCTTTAACCCTATTGACCAATAACTTCCCCTTTCCTTTTTCGAGTTTGGCCAGGCTCATTACCACGCCACATGGTGTTTCTAGAGACCTGGTCCTTCAAGAAATGGACATCCATCCGTTCATCTAATCTTTAACAATCAGATACTAACGCTTAGCTCTCTCCTACTAAAGTTGGTTTACTTATCGGACCTCGAGGCAATACTTTGAAGAAGATGGAAACAGAATCGGGGGCCAAGATTGCTATTCGTGGCAAGGGATCCGTAAAGGAAGGAAAGGGCCGTTCAGATGCCGCTCACGCCAGCAACCAGGAAGAGGACCTGCACTGTCTCATTATGGCCGACACCGAGGAAAAGGTGAACAAAGCAAAGAAGCTCATTCACAATATTATTGAGACTGTACGTGTATGCAACCATCACAAGGAACACACACTAACATGCGCAGGCTGCTTCTATCCCCGAAGGCCAGAACGAACTCAAGCGTAACCAGCTTCGAGAACTCGCCGCTCTCAACGGTACACTCCGCGATGACGAAAACCAGGCCTGTCAGAACTGTGGTAAGATTGGACACCGAAAGTACGATTGCCCTGAGCGACAAAATTACACCGCCAGCATCATCTGTCGTGTCTGTGGCAATGCGGGACATATGGCTCGTGATTGTCCCGACCGTCAGAAGGGTGCCAGCTGGCGCAACAACGATGGTGCCCGCCCTGCCGGTAAGATCGGCGGCGGGGATGCTGTCGACCGTGAAATGGAGGTGAGTATTCCAGATTCTTCAAGATCGACCATGTGCTAACGTTGTGCAGCAACTCATGCAGGAACTGGGCGGTGGCTCTGGTGCTGCTCCTGCTCGCATCGAAGCCGGGCCTGGCTCTGGTAACAACGGAGAAAAGCCTTGGCAGCGCGGTCCAACCGGCGGGCCTGCTCCTTGGCGTAGCCGTAACAATGATTCTAACGAAGGAGGTTCCTCTTCGGCCCCTTGGGCTCGCGATCGCAACCGTGGACAGGACCATCAAAACGGCAATGGCAACGGCAACGGTGGCGACAGCTACTACGGCCAGGGCTATGGAGGCTCTTCCGGCGCTGCTCCCTGGCAGCAAGCTCCTGGAACACAGGGTGGGTATGCTGCGTATTCTGGCTACGGTGGCTATGCTGCCGCTCCTGGAATGGGGGCGCCTCCGGGCCTGCCTGGAGCTCCCAATGGCGCTGCTCCTCCTCCTGGCTTAAACGGAATTAATGCACTCATCCAGCAGTACTCTGGCGCCGTTCCTCCCCCTCCGCCGCCGCCTTCTGGAGATGCTCCCCCTCCCCCTCCCAGTGACCAGCCTCCACCTCCTCCCCCTGGCGCCTAAATGGCAGCTGGATATCACTAACACGTACACGGATCTAATGGATCGCACTGGTAGCTTGCTTTTCACGATGAAGGAAGAAATTAGCATGGAGGGAACCTAACCATTAGTTGACTACGGCTCACGACGATGGTCGTGATGTGCACCATCATAGGTATCCTAGGAACAACTGATGTACAGCCAGTCCCGGATTATGGTTCAAGAATGAACGAAGCAGACTAATCCCATAGGTTAATGAATGATATTATCCAATTTTTTGTTGCATTTACATTACAGTGAAACCAATTACATTCCATGTACATACATGTAAATAGTAGATCGTCACGCCATTGCATCTGCATGGGATTTATGCGCGAAGTTATGCAGCTCATGCAGATAGATCCCCGCAGCTGCAGGCAGGAAGGCGCGTCATGAGTGGCCTTCTGCCGGTTCTTGCCTTATGGCTGGCTCATCTAGGTTAGGTAATGTCACATGGCCCAAGCTCCCGCGTCATTGCCGGGCTAGCCACTGCGGCCAGTGCACATCGACCTGCTGACTTGCGCTATCGTTGGTCGCACCTGCTGCATCTCATCGTTCATCTTCGAGTCTGTCATCATTGTCTGTGTTCATCATTCATCGTGAAGGTGCCAGACGGCGCAGCAGGTGTTAGAGCAAGGAAGGCGCCGTGCAGAAAACTTCACCTTTGTTTGGCCTGCCGTTTCCGGAATACCAAGTCTCGTCATCTTCCCTGTTCCAGTACCAACTTGCTTCGCCCATCGTCATTCGTCATTCATCATCCAGGATCCGGACCCTTCACTCATTTGCATCACTGCTCCATCTTCGTTTTCATTTCTCATCCGCCGAGTACAGATTTCGCGATTTTGCCATGATCCAGTCCCCACGACATTGCTAAATTGCATCGGACTTGGGTGTCTCAGCCTGGCCCAACCTACCTCAGCCATCCCTCTTTTTGCATTATTCTGGCCTACTTTTGACTTACCTATCTCACCCTGAACATGTGGCTCGGAAATCCCTTTGCTTTTAAGCCAGGCCAGGTGACCTTTTGGACCACGGCCATTTATCTGGCAGTCACCATTCCTCTCCTCTATGTCCACGAGACGGTTCCGGCAGCGCCTACTAATCGCTCGTTGTACAACGCCATCGACCTCCAAGAGGCATACCAGGACCTCCAAAATGTCACAGCAGCTTTCCACCCGTTCAACAGTCATAACAATGACCGTGTACGTGATTTCTACATAAGTCGTGCCAAGGAAATCCTCGACCGAAACAACGTCGACTACATCACCGATCGCAGCGGTGGTGTCCCCTGGCACGATAAGGAGTCAGTCCAGTCCAACTGCCCATCATTTTCTCCTTTGACTAACTGGCTACAGTTCGCTCAGGCAACTGAACCGTGTTCATGAATGGCCTAATACTATATCGATAGCTCCCTATCGCGTTGTCCTCTTTGATGATGAGGTCTCTAACACAACGTGGATTTCCTCCAAGCTGGCATTGCGGCACCCTGGAGACGGTGAAGGCGACAAGAGCGAGGATCTTAAACCGGCCAAGATCAAATCAGCGACCTATTTTGAAGGGAACAACTTTTACATCTACATTCCTGGTACCAACGATCCACAAGGCGACTGGTGGCGTAGCTCCAGCTACCACTTCAAAGGCGAAGGTGGCGTTCTGGTGAACTGTCACATTGACTCGTGAGTAACCCCCAGTTTCAATTCGTCTTCCTCGCTCACAAGTGTAGTGTTTCCACTGCCTACGGTGCTACTGATGATGCTGTTGGTTGTATTTCAATGTTGCAGCTCCTCAGCTACTTCACCTCTACTGGCCGTCGACCAAGGAACGGAATCGTTTTGCTCTTCAACAATGCTGAAGAGGATGGTCTTTTCGGGGCTGTCGCTTTTGGATACAGCCCCTTGCTGCCGTTTTTGCATACCTTTGTCAACTTGGAGGGCGCCGGAGCCGGTGGCCGTGCAATCCTCTTCCGCACCACTGACCTACAAGCCGCCAAGGCCTACTCCAAAGCACCTCACCCCTTTGGGTCTATTGTGGCTGATAATGCCTTCTCCTCCGGTTTGATAAAGAGTAGAACCGACTATGAGATTTGGGATCAGTCATATGGACAACGCGGCCTGGACATTGCCTTCTACGCTCCTCGCGCGCGATACCACACTGATCAAGACGATACCCCCCACACGTCTATTAACAGCATATGGCACATGCTTTCAGCAACTCTTGCAGCCACAAAAGAGTTATCTGAGAATACTGGCCGTCGCTTTCACGGGCCTCCTTCGGACAAATCGTCAAAAAGACTGGTCAATCTTCCTGAAAATGGAAAGCAAACGGATGGTGTCTGGTTTGATCTTCTTGGTGCTGCTTGGGCCGTATTCGCTCTTAGGGGGCTCTTTGCGTGGTCGCTGTGCCTTCTTGTTGCCGCGCCATTGGTTTTGTTTCTTGTCAGCTACCTCCTGGGCCGAAACGACAAGTACTACTTCTTTGCCAGGGACATCAAGATGCACCACGACATTAATGATGACCCTGTTGTTCTTGGTGGTTGGAAAGGCTTCTTCCGCTTTCCATTCGCCTTGGTGTTTGCTAGTGGCCTGACCATAGGATCTGTCCTTCTCTTGGCAAAGTTCAATCCCTTAATCGCCTATGGAAACTCGTACTCCGTGTAAGTGCAGTGAATATCCTCATCAATTCCTATGCTGACAGAACAAGATTCGCCATGTCTCTTTCCATCTTCTACTTCTCCTTTTGGCTCATCATGCGAGGGTCTAGTTTCGTACGTCCTAGTGCTCTCCATCGTGGTTTTGTTCTCATGTGGCTCTTCATCCTTGGTTGGGGTGCTCAGGTGTACGGGGCAGTGATTGAAGACAGGTCGCACTACGGATTTCTTTATCCCATTGCATTCTTTCAGAGTGCGGTCTTTCTGGCTTTCTTGATATCTCTCCTGGAACAGTTTTCCCTCCTCGGAAAGCACGCCTTTGCGTTGCAGCTCCATGATGCCCATCAGTCAAGAGACGTGGCCGCTCACTCTCGCGATCCCGAACCATCTGCGGAAGAGGAGGAACCAGCCGACACTGATGAAACCGATAACGCAGAACAGAGTCCCACCGAACAGACACCGCTTAGGGCCGGTGAAACCGGGTATGGGTCAAATAACCAGACTTCATTTGCCAACACTTATCGACGAACTGCCGCCGAGAACTCGCCGGCTCCTCCTAGTATGCGGACATATAAGCCTTTTGACCACGAACAGTCATGGTCTGGGCGACTCACTTCTTGGACTTGGATCATTCAATTTCTCCTTTTGGCACCCATTCCATGCTTTCTTATTGGGAACCTGGGTCTCTTTGGGATGTCAGCCCTGAACATGACTGGGACTGACGGCGGGTCGCTCGCCTTGCCTGTGTTGGCATTGGGAGCAGTAAGCATTGCTTTTCTCCTCCCCATCACCCCTTTCATTCACCGAGTTACTCACCACATCCCCGTGTTCCTCCTGTGCATATTTGCTGGGACCTTGGTTTACAACCTGTTGATCTTTCCGTTCTCTGCAAGTCATCGTTTCAAGTTTTACTTCCAGCAGAGAGTCAACCTTGACGACGACTCAAATAGGGTTATCATCACAGGACTCCCGAGGTACACACTCCAAGTGATCGAAGCCCTCCCCATAGCATCGGGCCTTGAAGTTAATTGCACTGAGAGTACGCGCGTCGGGTTAAAGGATTGCTCGTTTGATGGATCCGCACAGCCCCCAAAAATTGGACAAGACAAGGATTTCAATGATCTAATCAGCCTGAAGTCGGTCGAGACGGACTCAAACGATATAGTTGTACTCATCGATGCTAAGGATACGAGAGTCTGCAACCTTGTCGTATCACCTCCAATCAAAGACTTCAAGATTCAAGATGCGGCACCGACAGATCCCCGATTCACGCCCAAGGATATCGATAAGTTGACAGGGGGCATTGAAGACATAGCGCTCTGGCGTCGCGATCGGAGTCAACCCTGGAAAGTCACCCTGAAGCCTGCCAAGTCTTCGGGTAAAGGCACATTGGGGGAGCCTGGAGAAGAGGATGATGATGACACTTTGGGCGACGGAGAGCTCAAGGCGCGATCAACTGAAGAATTCTGGACAGCGGATTCTCCATTGAAGATCAAGCTGACCTGCTTATGGAGTGATGCAAATGCACCGGGAACCATTCCTGTGCTGGATGACTTGCATCGATATATGCCAGCTTGGGCAACTGTCACCAAGAAAGACGTTGGCCTTGTCGAGGTAGAGAAGACGTTTACTGTAAATGTTGATGAGGAATGAGGTGCGCGATGGTAAATATATTGCCAGGAGATTCGTTGATGATGGAGTACCGGGCTCTGGCGTATGCCTAGGTATTCTCTGGTTTTGACCTTGGATTTTGTCCCTGAAAAGACAGGAGTTGGCAGGGTGATTGACTGGTGTTGTTGATTGAAGCAGGTGTGCGCTGAGTAGTATTAATGAATATCAATAGCCGTTATTTTTTATTGTCTTTGCTTAGAGGGACATTGGGATGTCGAGTACGTGACTTGGTCACTGTGCTGCGAGGAATGGATAATGAGTTCTTAATGAAGGTAATTTTCAGCGCACATGTGGTGTAGGTAGTGAAGAATAAGGGAGCTTGTACGTATTTAGAAATCAAGTACCTATGTCAACATAGAAGCCCAAGATTAGACGTCACCTTCATAAAATCCCGAGGTTTCCGACCTGCAGGGTAACGAACTGTGTAAAAAGATTGTAAAGTGCCTAAACTTGGGTATGGAGATGGAGAGACGACGTATGGGGAGAACGGGCGAGCTTCCTTTTGTGTAGAATTTTCAGCTGATAGTAGAGGATGACAGTTAGGTATTGACATGGAATTGGGTATGGACGAGGCGCCATGTAATGTTCACCGTTGCATTGAACAGTCCCGCACGCACTGTGGGTTCTTCACCTGTGGAAACGCGGCCTTGGTGTTTTGCCTCATTCAACTTAAAAAATGACGAAATCATATCCCGAGATATGGCTCCCATCAAACACGGACAAGGGCATCAGTCGACATGCCCTTCTCTACTTTATCTGCGGTAACCCAGGGTTGGTTGAGTACTACACCGACTTTCTCTCTCACATCCGCGGCCTGTTGGACACGAGCGAGGACGGCACGTCCTACGACATTTACGGGAGGAACTTGCTGGGGTTCAGCGATGATGACCATGAACCCTTTGGCAGGGAAAACGAGCCGTGGGATCTCAACGGGCAGATTGAAGGGATGTACGACGATGTTGCGTCACGGAGACATGGCATTGATCACGCGACTGGTGCGGGAGGCAAGCCCTACGACTTTGTGATTCTCATGGGACACTCGGTCGGCAGCTTCATCTCGGTTGAGATATTCCACCGCCACATGAAGGCTCCGGACCAGGCTCCCCATCTCCATCTCCGATACGGCTTTCTTTTATTTCCTACCCTCACCCACATCGGCCAATCCCCCAGCGGCACCAGGGTCGAGGCCTTCCGGCGCGTCCTCCCCGTGCTCGACAACGTGGCGCACGTGGGCGCGCGCCTGATCCTCGGGGCCTTCACGACGGCGACGCTCCGGTGGATCGTCGGCAGGATCCTGGGCTTCACGCCGCTGACGGCCGACGTCACGGCGCGGTGGCTCAAGAGCCGGGACGGCGTGCACCAGGCGATCCACCTCGGGCTGTCGGAGCTGGAGATGATTCGCGAGGAGAAGTGGGAGGAGGAGCTGTGGGAGGTTACCGAGGAGCACGACTCGGACGGCAGCGGCAGCGGCAGCGGCAACGGGGAAACGCCCAAGTTCTTCATGTTTTACGGGCGGGAGGACCACTGGGTCGCTAATTGGGCGAGGGACGAGTTGATTGAGCGCAGGAGGGAGCACGGCGAACGGGGAGGGCGGACCAAGATTGAGGTTGCTGAGGGCGACATTCCGCACGCGTTTTGCACAAAGGATGGTAAACAAGCCTTTGCTTTACCCGAGATCCGTGATATTTGACAGGAAGCTGACGATTTTCGGGGACAGATTCGAGTTGGGCCATGGCGAGGACTGTACACGGGTGGCTTCTGGAGATTGATGGGAGCGCTAGCACGAGCGAGGACCAGGGGAAGCTTTGAAGGACCAAATCGCGTCGTGAGAACATGGTGGAGGTATCGTGACCAACTTTTCTCGCTGTTCGTATTCGACCAAACTGCCTTGCCCTCTTTGCTTTTCCGTCTGGACCGAGAAAAACATGTTCTGGTGTGGCACACCTTCGTATTCAGGGCAGCCACTCACACGAGTTGAATGGTCAAGCATCCTTTTCAAACCCCGCACGCGCGACACGGGGCTCCAAACGTCATTTGATTCAAATTTCATTACTGTTCAAAAAGATTGCTCTGAATTGGATTGGCCAAGAACAGCAGGCCGAACAAAAGGGCCAGCTTTTTGTTTTGATGAGAACGGGTTGGTAGCTGGCAACGCAAGCAGTGGCGAGTCTCTGGCCTCCTTTTTCTTTCAATACAAGCCATTAACCCAATGAGTTTGACAATTTCTAGCGAAATGTAACTTGGATTGTAACTCCATTTCTACCCGCATCTCCTGTCAAAGGATCTCAATCTTTCAAGATTTTCTGGGGTAATAAGCCCTGGTCTTGGTTGAAAGTCCAGTTTGACCCCAGCGCTTATGACAAAGCCAGATTTTCCATTACAAGCCACCTGAATAGAAACGAGACCGGTCGTCAAGGACGTGTTGAGCTATAAAAATCCTCCCGAGCTGTCATTGGACTCTAGCGACTCGAGTCAAAAAAAGCCGTGGCGCCGTTTTGGAAATCCGCCAGTAAGCGCCTCGGCCGACGAGCTGAACTACCTACCAAACGACGCAGTCTGTACTCCGTACACAGTGACAACCTCTCTGATGACGCGAAACTCGCAAAATGGATGCTTTGGTAGCACTCGGCTTTTATAAATAGGAATTGCACAAGTTTTTGTTCTAGTCCAATCGCTGCTGATCCGCAGACACCATTAATTATTACCCTCGTCACGGTTGTATCGAGTTATACATCCCAAGGTCAGACTAGTCCACTATCAAACATTCCCTCATGAACCGCCAGTCCTTGTCATCCATCACACAGAATTCTGAACCAATTGACTTTCCGTTTCCCATAGTTCTTTTTCTTTTTTTTTTACAGAGCAACGGCCGCGAGGGCGAGCATTGCCAGTCCGCCAATTGAGCCAACGCCCGCAGCAGCGTTCGTGGTGACGGCGCTCTCGGTGGCAGTTCCGGATGCGGTGGCAGTGGGAGTGCCGGTGACGCTTGCGCTGGAGCCGCTGGAGCCGCTGGAGGAGGCAGAGACGACGGTGGAGATGACGCTCGAGGGAGTCTCGGTCTCCTCGGCACTGGTCTCAGCTGCCGTGGTGCTCTCGGCGGCGGTAGTGGTCTCAGCAGCCTTGGTAGTGGTGGCGGCGGCCTTGCTGGTGCTGGCGGCAGCCTCAGTGGAAGAGGCGGCCTCTGAGGTGGCACCGCTGCTGACTGCGGCGCAGAGAGCCTGAACGGCGGGTAGGACCTTGTCTGGGAGGTGGTTAACCAGATGAACGAGTATAGAGGTAGGTGTCATGAGACTTACTGACGGCGACGTCGGAGCCGCAGGCGTCAATGACGCAGCTTGTGGCCGAGCTCTGAATCGCGTCAAAGTCCTTGCAGATACAGCTGTAGTCAGTGGTGCTGCAGCTGGTGTCCTTCTTGACGGCGTCGTCGAGGCAGTCGAGGGCGCAGGAAGGGATGTCGCTTCGGGACTGGGCCTGGACGGCGGCAGCAAGGGCGAGGGCAACGAGGGAGTACTTCATTGTAGATACTTGTATGTTTGCAAGAGATATTGGCTAGGTGTAAAATAAGCAGGCAGCGAGTGCAGTGTTCCGTTTGAGCGAGTGGATGAGGGAAAGGGAGAAAGGAATTGGAGGCGGACAGATGCCGGTCCTTATGTATGTGCAAGCTGCAGTGACGGCGGTATGATCAGCTCCGGCCCAAGCATACATAGCTATGACACGGCAGGAACAAACAAGCAAGGTTCCTTGGTGCTTAAGCTGTGCCGTTGGGTGTGAGTGGCCGGTTCCAAGGCGACGACCCGATCCAAACCTCGTGCATCACGAATCGGCCTCGGTACAAGAGGCAAATGGGGACAACAGGGCCGAATGGCGACAAGGAGCCACGACCAGGGGCGACACAAAGGAACCTGAAGAAGCATAAAACTCTTCGACCCGTAACAGTAATGAGCTCTCACCTAGATTCCCTACCAGACAAGTAGCTCGTGGTTGGTTTCGCAACTAACAAAGCAGGTCCAGTCAGTCACTACTCCACCAGCCACCCCGGGAAAACCCCAGACGGGAGAGAGAACCCCGGCACGATTTCCGGATTCGAGGCACACGGCCGAAGAGATCGACTGTGCCAGCGTCTAAGAGTCCGGGGGTTGTGGAGAGAGGGGAGAAGGGAGAGGGGGGGACTCGGTTCCCGGGCTGAGAGTGAGGGGCTGAGGAGACGGGCAAGGCCGAATGAGGAGGGACACGTGAAGAGACAATGGGACATCTTTTCCCTGGTTTGGTCTTTTGGAGATGATGATTTTGAGCTTTGTTAATTTCGGTGGACTCGACCAAACAAGGAGAAGATTGGGATCGAGGTTGACAAAGAGGAACCAACTATCCAACTATTCAATTGGTCAGCGGTGGCGATGAGCCGAGCCAATTGATGAGCTTGATCTGCCCCGTCTTGCCCGTCAATGTCTCGCGTCTCATCTCAAAAGTCGACAAGTCCGATACTACGCAGAAAAAGTGGCCATTCGCTCTGTAAGCAAGCCAATGTCTCTCTCTGTGAGCCTGTCCACAATGGTTGTTGGGTCCAGTTGTGACTTGTCAGCGCTGCAAAAGCAAAGTGCACGGCACTTTTGAAGTTGAGTGGGCTAGCTGAGAAAAGATGATCTTGGATGATCTCCATGAATTAAAAAAAAGCCCGCATTCCGTAGAAATTGGACAAGGTCACATGTCAAGGTAACCTTTTGTGACTGAAGGAATCCCGAGGCCGGACGATTCCCTGCCGCAAGCTTTGCAAGGGTTGTGAGTAACAACATCCTGATCCTTCGAGATTGGAGCATGAGGCTCGAAATGGAAAGCCCTCTACTCCGTATGCACCAGCTGCTACCACTCCGTAGTTGGAGCTCCGGACCCCATGCAGGAACAGAAAACTAGAGGGCATGCTGATCAATTGGAGAGGGAATGAAAAGGGAAAAGCCTTTGTCGCTTGAGTCTCCTTCCACTCCAAAGAGACAACTGACCTTTTCCTTTTTCTCTTCTTACCGCCAGCCACCAACCACGGCCTTGTTATTTGCCTGTTCGACTAACATCGGGTTTGCCTCCCAAGCTTGGTCTTGGCCTCCGTCCGGGGTAGCTCTTAGCCTGTCGACGGCGTCAAATTCCCCCGCATATTTGGGTGTGTGCCGGCAAGCCGAAAGGATGCAAACCTCATGCCTTTTCCCACATTTGCTCAGGGGACATGGGTGCCCGACTGTCCCGGTCCATTCTTGTTTCCATCCAAGTAGCTGCATTCGGACTCCTGGATGAGGACGGTGCTCCATTGAGATTCTCTTCCTCTAGGCTGCTTCTGGTATGTGCCTCTCCCAAAATCTCCTCCCGTCCTACGCCACGCCGAGGCTCAATGCAATGGCTCCCGTAACTTTGTTTCTGGCTTGTGAACAAGTTTGACTTGTACTTGGCCATTGCCAAGCCAGGCGCACTCCCCGGGGGTATTGAATCTGGCCCCAAAATGATCTGAACCTGTAAACGGCCATGTCCGACGTTCCCATGGGGAATCTTGGAGAGGCTGGTAGGCAACCCTAGTGTGTAGATCTGGGGAATGGGATCATGGTCGTAAGTAAGATTGGACTGAGAGGCCATTGGAAGCGAGATGAAGCGCGGGGATTCGCTGTTTGTTAACTGCCATCTTGGTGGTATCATTGGGTTGCACACCTCTTGGGTAGTAATGGAGTAACCAGAGGGTCTCAAGTACCGTACCGAGTACGAACCTGGTCATTGAGCGAGTAATATGCTGCAAATATTCTGTATAGAGGCAAACTTCAATGTAGGCAAACAGACATTTTGGGTATCATTCTAAGATTGCATGTGCATGCTGTCATGTCATACTACCCCGTTGATCGCCCGTTGCTGCACTCTCCGGCCCAGTGGTAAAATGACTACTCGCTGATGAAGGCGAGTTGGTGTGGTGACAGCAAGGAGGCGTGGGATTGAGATGCAGCCCACACATGGCACCAATTCCGGGTTGTGTTTACCCCTGGATCGAAAAGACTCGGCCTCTGGTCCAATTACAGACCTGTTACCGGTGTGTTTGGCTACCGGGCGAGAGCCGACCATGGTTCTACCATGACCAAACCCTCCAGAGACCCGGGAGAGAGTTCCAGCGATGATTGAATGCATGAAGGTTGCCAAGTGATGTGCAATGGGGAAGGCTTTAGCTAACGGAGTCAGGTCGGAGTGGAAGGCAGTAGTAAGCTGATCGTAGCTGCCGACTTATCAATTCTCTCGGGGACGAGTTTATCCAAACCCGATAGTTCCTTCCTCTCAACCTTTCCCTAAACTCCTCATCTTCTCCTCACTTTTCCCCTGAGCTGCTGGTAGAATGCAAAGTCAGAGATTGGCCAAGGCGAAGTCCTCCTGAATGGTATATCAGCAGAGAAGGTAGGTATCTGGCGCCTAGTTCCGAGCGCATGACGGACGCAGAGATCCGAAGTATCGAAGCCTTCTTGAACGTAGACTGACAGGCCTCAACGAAGGTACGCGCTTGGAGAGGCGACTCATGAGGGACGAGTAGTCGGTGTTGATCATTCAGGTATGTCTTTTCAGCTCAACTTATAGGGCTCGTCCATCTATTTATGACCTTGACCTTGGCTGATGCCTTGCCTCTATGTATAGTATGTATTATGCTCCAAGATGCGAACACTTAACTCGACTTTTGCAACTTCCCGTCGGCATTACCAACTACTGGGATTGCCATTCGATTATGCTAACAACGGGGCTACCGCTTCACCCAAACATGGAAGAGATCAATTGGCATGCATAAAGGAAGTCCATTCTGGTTACATTCGAGTTCCGTCAATCCCTTGGATGCCCAAAGCTCCGCCATCACGCATCGATAGATTCCCACCTCTCAAAATCGGGAAAGTACTTGACATGTATCCTCTCCGCATACTCGACAATCACGGGATAGCTCTTCAAAATCTTCATCGTCGTCGGTGCCCTAATGACAAATCAGCCTCTCGATCAACAAGAAATTCTTCCACATGATGCTATTCCCCAAAGGGTTGCTCCGACTTACGCATCGCAAACCAGGGTGGATGCTATAAAGCCAAAGACAGTGGCATCAGCCTCGCTTGGACCTTCACCACCAAGAATCCAAAATGGATCCGCCCCGGCGAAACTAGCCGTCTTGGCCTCGATGAGCAAGTCGTTGATGCTCTCCCACGTCTCCTTCTTCAGCACCATCACTTCATCGTCGCTGAAGCGCCCGGTTCCTTGCCCGTACAGGGTGCGTGTGACGGCTCGGTGGGCAAGCAGGCCTACCAGCCACTGCAGCGGCCAGGGAAGAGCAGCAAGCGCCCCCGAGCGCATGGTGGTGTAGTTGTCACACCATTTTTCACGTACACTGTAAAAATACGCCTTGTCTTCCAGCAGGGCCCGGATGGCGAGGTCATGGGCTCTTTGGACGGGCGACAGACGACTGTTCAGATCACTGACAATGCCATCATCAATTAGACGCCGGATGATGAATGCCGAATCGCCCAGCTGGGCCCGGGCATCCCCCGAGTCGAGCTCAATGTACGGGATCTTGCCTCGCGGAGCCGACTTGGGAGACCCGGAGCCGCCCACTTTATAAGGGACCGAGTCGAACCGAAGACGGGCTTCGAGCTTGACGGCAAAGGGAGACCAGACAAAGTTGCCTGGCTCCCCTGGGCCACGATAAATGGTGATGAGAGAGGGTGATTTTGATGCCATTGTTGGACACGATTGAGACGCAGTGTTTGAATGAGTTGTGGCAAAAAACAACAAGTTCTGATACACTGTCCGTCTTATTTAGCAACGACTTCAATCAAGCCGGACTTTTGGAGAGTCCGCCGCGTTTAGCCGGACAGCGAGGACATGACCAAGACGCGAAGCCTGACGCAACACTGCAAATGATGTTCCTATCAAAGTGATGTTGTCACCACTGTTTACAATGGAGGTGTACTTGCTTTACCTGGATTATTCTAGTTCATCGGACATGATTCGGATATCACATCGAAGAGAAATGATGCGACGGCTGCTCGGGACAGTCCCCACTGCGGACAACCAGTAAGTGTGATATGAATAGGCACGATACCCTACTGGGTTTGGGTTTACACGCCTTGAGCCTTCAGTTGTCTGGATATTTTTGTCAGTTCTACCTGTAAGTTGTGTTTTCCATTACACCAAGCCATTTGACATGAAGGTACTCCATCAAAAGACCATGTCCAGCTGTCCAGCTGTCCCACTGTCCCCCAAGTACGTCTTCCAAGTATTATCCTCCAACGCCAGCATCAAAAAGGCCCGTGGCAGACAAAATAATGTCCCCGTTCCGCCATTCCGCGAGACTGTCCGAAAAGGCAGCTCCGGTTCGCTGTTTCTCTCGGCGAAATGCCCCCATATTTGGACAAATGGTGATATCCGTCAGGCTGGTTCTACAAGTGATTCGTCCGGCGAGAAGCCCGTGGAGACTGCCCAACTGCAAACGCCAACCCCGCTCATGACGGAATTATCGCATTGTCTCAGTCGTTCAAGTATAATTAGGTATCCAGCTGGCCCAAGACAGAGGTGTTGAGAAAAACTGTCCATTCTTACCACAACTTGTATTCCTCAGCCATCATCATCACTCTTCCTGATAACGAAAATGTCTGGCAAGGTCTTCAACGTTGGCATCGTGGGATACGGGTACGTCTTCATCCTCTGAAACACCCCTCAAGTCGGTCACTTACATGCATGGACACAGCGCTTCTGCCAAAATCTTCCACATTCCCTTTCTTACTCAGACACCCCAGCTCAAGCTTTACAGCATTGTTCAGAGGTCACCCAGGGAGGGCAATTCGGCGCCAAATGACTATCCTGACATCAAGCATTACAACAACTACAAGGATCTATTCGCTGATCCCAACGTTGACCTCGTCGTCATCAGCACCCCGCCTGATAACCACTTCGAGCTCACAAAAGCGGCGCTTGAGAACGGCAAACACGTCTTGACCGAGAAGCCCTTTGTGCCCACTGCCGCTGAAGCTGATAAGCTCATTGCCATTGCCAAGGAGCACAACTGCCTCATTATCGTGTACCAGAACCGACGATGGGATAATGACTTCCTTACGGTCAAGCACCTGGTATCGACGGGTTCTCTGGGTCGCATCGTAGAGTTCAACACTCATTTTGATCGTTACAGCCCTCAGGCTCCTACTGATTGGAAGGCCGACATGGGTATTGCCCAAGGTAGCAGTGCTCTCTACGATCTTGGCACCCATTTGATTGACCAGGTCGTTACACTCTTTGGCCTACCCCAGTCTGTTCATGGCCGTACTCTGTCTCAGCGAAGTGCCAAGTTTGACTTTGAGAATCCCGACGGCGTGGCCGCTGAGCTGACCTACCCTGACGGACTTCTCGTCCACGTCCGCATCAGCGTTCTGAGTGCCGAAGTCCTTCAGCCTCGTTTCTGGGTACGCGGTACCAAAGGCAGCTTCCAGAAACTGGGTTTGGACCCCCAGGAGGATCAGCTGTATGCCGGTGTCAAGGCTACAGCCCCTGGCTTTGGCCAGGACGACCCCAAGAACCTCAAATTGACGCTGGTGGGCGACGACGGTGTTCCCAAGCTGGCCGACCCTCCAATTCTCAAACCCGCAACGTACAAGGCGTTCTATGCTGAGCTGGCTAAAGCCGTTGAGAGTGGAAAGGAGGAGGATGTCCCAGTAAAGGCCAGCGAAGCTCGCGATGTTCTTCGGCTGCTTGAGGCTGTCTTGGAGAGTGCCAAGACTGGCCGGGATATTTCATTTCCGTGAGAGATGGGAACGATTCATGATTAATGAGGAATCAAGGTGATAGACGCTGTTTTTTAGAATCTTCGTTGGGAATCATGTTGTCATGGTACAATGGAAGGAAGGACCGGCATCAAGAGAAATAGAACCTGTACCTAGTTATGACTCTAATGGAATTGGAAGGAACCCATCTTTCGCCACACGTGCCTATTTTCACTGGTGGTGAATCAGCCTTGGAACAGCACATCTTCATCCATCAATAGCCCTGACGATTTTGTCGTGACCATGCCTACCGTTGACCCCGGAGCCTCGATGCCAAGTCTCCGTGGAAATAACGAGCACCCCCCGTATACCTCGTTGCCACAACTCTTCTTGAGTCCCAACGTTGTCGAAGCCGGACTAAAAAGCCAATCTACCTCTACCTTTCCGTCCTCCATCCCGCCAAAGTCTCGCCTGTACAAGTCCACTTATGACTCGTCTTCAGGTTTGGAATCCGGAAGACCCTTGTTCAGCAACACTGCCGAAACACCGAGAAGTCTTTCCAGCGAAGGAGAATTCGGCTATAATGACCTGGCTGTTGACCAGCCTAGGAGATGGAATAGCATCCAGGGAATCCGTGAGTTCTTGTTCGGATCCAAAATCGACAAGAAGCTGCGCAATCCTCGCAGTTGCAGGGAAATCGGATATGGTATGCGAAAGGTGTACCCAAAGGTACGGTTCCTTGGACGTTGGTTCTTATTTACCGTCTTTTCCGTCTTGGTTTCGCTTTATCACACTCGACTCGGCCTCAGATGTGGCATTCCGGACGAGAACGGAGAAAATCGCCCGTCGGGGGTTTCACCTTGGATCTTTTACGCCGATGCCTTTGTTGGTGGAATGGGTTGCTTCATTCTCTCGCAAGGACACATGAGGTAAATCTTCCATGTGGCCAAGAGAAGAAACTGACCTGAGCAGTATGCGAGCCACCCGAGAAAGAATAGAGCGAGTTCGACAGACTGCTATCACCATGACGTATTCCCTACTTAAAACAACAAAGCCTAACCCAAGATGGGGATACGATAGCAAGCAATTACAGCTCATCATCTAGTTCGTCTCCGGCTACCTTGCAGCATGGATACTGACCGCCCACAGCGAATGCCTAGCCTTGACAGTTGCATTTCAGGTTGCCTTGGTCCAACAAGTTCTCAAGAATACCTGTGAGCCTGATATTACAAAATACTGCCAGGACGCAGCCGTGGCATTACAGCAGTTAAGGAAAGGTCCGGGACTGACATTTGACCCTGACCGTGGAGCCTACTTGTCTGAGGCCGGCGAGATTCCTCAGCCTGTGCCCGTGGATCGCTTCTTTGAGATCTTTTCTCTTCACCTTGAGAAAGAGTTTCGAACACAGGAAAGGAGATCAACGATAGCTTCGGCGGCACCGCAGCATATCATCTACAATATTCGAAACCATTTCGAGAACTTGGTAGATCAAGGCAACCTCGATGACCGACGGGCGCCTATTGTTCGTAAGTAGCCGGATCTCGATGATGGCTACGGCTAATGTGCCTAGGCGAGAACATTGACATGCTGGCACTTGCTGGGAGAGAGTGTGCCATCTTTTCCTACCGCGACGTATCGCCCGTTGTTCTTTTGGGGGTAATTACTGTGAGCATTTATATCATGGCTCTGACTCTGCCATTACAACAATGCCAGTGGATGATTAATAAAACAAGATACGAGGACCGCGTGATGGCACCGACGTTCATCACCGTCTGTGCAATTCTCGGCATCTCAGCCGTCGGCGCGATCATACTCACCCTTCTTGATGAGCTGTGGCAGATGTGGGATCCATTCGCCAAGGGCCTCAACGTCTTTGCGTGGACGCTTGGGGTTGCAAGAGAGATTGATGACATGCTGAACGAGTACAATGAGCGCGAAGAGGCCGCCATGATTCGAAAGCACGCATACTTGTTTCCCTGTGACGGGGACGAGGAGGAGCAAGTGAACCGGAGGAACTTTGGCCATTATTTCCGAACACTGACGCTTTGAATAAGGTATGGAGTAGACATGGTTAAGGGCAAGTGTTAAGGGGTATATTTACAACTAAGCAATGTCAATCAACTTCATTCGCTACTCATCTCGACTATTTAATGAGTCAATGCTCTGATGGTAAAGCCTGGCAAAAACAAACATGAGAGAGATACTCTTCAACAGCCATTTCAACAAAAACGCAAAAAATAAATGACTTGCGTGATCTGGGAATCGAACCCAGGGCTCCCCGACGTTGCTCGGATGGCAACGGAGAATTTTACCACTAAACCAATCACGCTGTGATATTAAGTAGGATAGAAATTTTTGACCAAGTTGGTGGAGTGGAGTTGTGATGTGTGGAGAGGTGCTGTGAGGTTGTAAGTCGGCATCTATCGATGCCTATTGTATCGCAACAACTGCCATTATAACGGGACCTTTGACTTTACGGATCAGAATTGTGTCTCCTTTGAGGAGAACCTCACAGATGGACAAGAATGATGGGGCAGGAGAGGAAAGTCGAGTTTGGCTGCAATTGCGTTGGGCAAATGTTTGGTGAGTCTTGACCGTCGAGGACTAATGCTCAAGAGGGATGGGGGGACGAGGGCGAGGATGGCGAAGATGGCGAGTTTCATGATCTGGGAAAGTGAGTGTGTGTGTAAGTGATGGGAAAAAGGAATTACTGACTTCGTTGGCGTGTAATAAGCTTAGAAGTTGTCTGAGATGGTCATGGTGAGGTTCGTTTGGAGATTCGTTCTTTACCCTCATCACTTTGCCCTGTATATCCAGTCCCTCAGACCTCGAGGCTTAACTCGTCTCGGATCTTGCAGCTCTAAACATGGATACTCACCGTCTCGAAGTGACACGCAATTTATCAGCTGCTTACAGCGAGCTATCGCAACATGAAACTTTGAGGCCTCTTTGCATAGAGACAAAACTAGTGAGACATGAGTAATACATCATCCCGCGACTATGCGAATATTCGTGCGTCGTGCGTCGTATTGTGAAGTCTCCCGCGGGGAACTATTCGGGTGGTGGCACGACCCGGAGGATTAATCGCTAATGCTTATATTTGAAGCATGCTTATTTCTGAAGCTCAGCTGGTCTTACACACGATGCAGGAAGAGTCACTGGAAGAACCATCACGTCAGACATGCAAGAGTGACAGCGAGTTAAAAAGTCATGTCGCGTTGCATTCCTATGGCATCATACGCCGACTATGGCCACTACCTAGGTATCCAAAAATAACACCTCTACCATGCTTTCCAACTCTACATGTACTATCCAAAAAAAGAGCCCAATCATGTCTTGCAGCCATCATATATACAAGATAGGCTTAAACAAGAGTGCCAAAAATAACTCCGATATGTGATGCCCGAGATAGATCCAGAAAAAAATATGACAAAACTATGGTGCTGCTGATGAGCGATTAGAGACTCAACATGAGGCTGGCCGCAATGGCTATTACTGCTGCAGTGATGCTGTTGCTAAACACCTTGACAGCAAAACTCTCCACGTTGATGGCAGTGCCGATAAGCTTGGGATAGTAAGGCCCAGGGTCGCTTTCATCGATGGTGCCGTTCCAGCAGTAGCTTTCGAAGCACGACTTGCACTTGTCTGGATAAGTGGTGTTGGTGCGGTCAAAGCTACGCGCGAGCATGGCGCAGCCAACGCAATAAGGCCAATCCTCGTCGACGGTGCCGTTGAGCTGTGTGACTACCGAGTAACCGTTTTCGATGATGGCGGTGAGCTCCGATGTGTTGATGCTCAGTTGAAAGGTTGAGATGTTGGCGGCGTAGACGTAAGGATAGTTGGGGATGTACACGATCAGTGGCGAAGGGTTCGTTACGTTGGTAGCGTTGCATCCAAAAAAGGTTGGTCGCGCGTTGAGACCCAGGTTGACAAAGGTGTTCTGGCCGGGCACAACAGGGAACGATGAGCCTGCAGCAATGTCCTCCAGGGAGCGCTCGTACGTTGCAACGGCAGAAGTACCGTTGGGCCAGTAAGAGTCGGTATCGGCCGAGGAATCGTAGGAGAAGACGACGTCAACCTCTCGGTCGATGCGGAGGTGAGGATAGTAGGGAACGTTTTGAAGATCTTCGCCTCCGTCCACCAGTGTAAGCCGACTGTTGTTGGCAAACGAGTTGTTGGCCGTGTTCCAGCCCTTGAAGGGGTTCGGCGTCCAGTCGGCAATATCATCGTTATCGGAACCAAGGGACTTGAGAATAGCCGTGACGGCGTCGATGGCAAAGTCCGGAATGTCATCGGGAACATAGCTGCTGTCGTCATCGTCGAGGTAGGTCACAATCTGGTTGAACAGACTGCTGGAAGTGCCCATGATGAAACCAGCATTATCGAAGCCGCGCACGCAGCTCTTGCCGCTGGGGAGTTTGCCGTTTTTGAACTCGGATCCAACGTACTTGAGAGGGACAAAGCCGCGGACGGTAGGATCGTAAGTGCCCAGCTCCCAAGGGGTAACCTCAAAGACGGTCGAGTTGAGAGAGATGATGGTCTCGTTTGGATTTCGGCTGTCAATGACGACAAGAGGAAGAGGAGCGTTGCCGTTCTTGAAGTCTTCGTCGTCGGCAATGGAGGACCAGGTAATGGCAGGACCTCCGTCGGTGGCATTAACCAGTTGGTACGACAGCATGCGACCCCAGTAGTCGGTAAGAGATCGCTCGTAGCCAGCGTCGTGCTTGTCACTGACGGCGTCAAACACATCATCGTAGTAGCCAAGAAGACTGTACTGCTCGGGACCCTCAAATATGGAGTTTTGAAGCTGCCAGATACCGGGGTAGTTGACGCTCTCCTGAACGGACGTCCAGTTGTTGATCATCAAACTACCAACGAGCCAACTGCCACCGGACAAGCCCGAAAGATATGTTGCGCTCTGCAGCAGACCGCCCAAGTTGCCCGTCTTGTTGGTACCATCGGTTCTGATATCCCACGCTGCCAATGCGCCAGCACCCGAGAGCATGGCGCGGTAACCACCACCAGAAACGGCGATGCCAATGTTGGGAAGGGCGGTGCTATTCGTCTCGACATTCTTGAGGTAGGTCTCGCTGTCGAAGTCCGGGATAGCTATTCTCTTGAGGAGCGTGCGGATGTAGGGGATCGTAGCGTTTCGGCGCTTGGGAAGCCACTCGATCTCTTCGTCGGAAAGGCCGGTGCCATTGCGAATGCTTGGTCGCGTGCTCGGACAGGAGACATCGGTGGGCGTGTAGCCATTGGGCGCTTCGTTGGAGCCGCGACGAGATAATTCGCGGGAGTCGGTTCGAGCGATGTGGATGAAGCCGTCGCGAGGGTCGGGTCCTGGTGAAATGTTAGAACGGTCATGCATTGGCAAAGCACATGCATTCGCAAACGCAAACCATAACCAAGTACCAAGTCCGGGTACACAGATTGGATCTGCAGGCTCTTCAACCGCTCGGACAAACAAGTGGAATAAGGGAAGCCTGGAATATGCAAGCACACGACCACGAAATAGACTTACCGACGGGTTGTGGGCTGGCTGCAGCGGGACTGAGGGCAGCCGCAGCAGCCAAGAGAGCCGTCAAGCGGCTTGAAAGAGAAGCCATATTGAATGGACCCGAGGAGGAGGAAAGGGGAGTAAGGATATTGGAAAAGGAAAAGACCAATGTCCCAACTGGTGGGATCGAGAACAAGAAAGGCCCCCAAGCAAAAAGATGTATGAATTGGCAGCAACCAAGATGCAAGAGGAGGGATTCTAATAAGTAATCATCAAGCTGACGGGCTTCCAAGACGAGCGAGTGGCTTAGGATGGATCCAAGAGGACCTAGGACGTGGCCGAGACAAGAAGTAAGATGACGTCTGGGGTCGGTTTTTTTTTTAGTTGAAAAGAACGAGTCCAAATCCAATGGCGCGCACAATCACCATTTAAGGTACCTAGCAAGATGGAGGTAAAAAATGAAACAATGCGCCAAGACTCAGAGATGAAAAGCCAAGGAGATTGAAGATGGGAAGTACGGGAGTTTAATTTACCAGAAGCGTGGGATCGTGACTTGTCCGCGGCTCGTCTCTCTCTCTCTCTCTGTCTCGCTCTCTCTTTTTCTTTTTTTACTGGGGCGCCAAGGGAAAAGTCAGCCCAGGCGAGTAATTCCAAGTGTTGCTCCGTGGACCCCGGCGTTTAATGGGATTATCCGCAAAGAGGACATGGATTTGGATGGAGGATTTGCGATGCGGTGAGATGAGGCTTGTGCCGAGTATACATATCATGTACATTACATGCTGGAATACGGTACGGTAACAGGTGCGCGCGTGCCTGCAATCCGGATGAGGGTGTGCATGGACGGCACTGTATCCGTATCATGGCTTGCTTCTCTGTTGGAGAAGTTGTCCCTCGTACCTGGTAGCTGTGTAACAACCCCGACCAACCGTCTGGTATACTGGATCAGGTACCTATTTACCTACCTACCTACGGTATCTTGAATGTTAGATCCCAGTGCAGTACCAACATACAGTCCTCTAACAAAAGCCACTTCCGTTGTTTCCGCTCTCGTGGACCACATGCCCCTCACGCGTTGATCCCTATTCCAGCTGATCATCCCGTCACCAAATCCTCTTCCCGCTCGGTCATACCCACGGCCCTCCAGATGTCACCAACATCCCAACGCAGAATAGCCCGTCCCTCACCGTGACGACAGTGTGACAGCAACAAAGAGCAGCAATACATGTACTCTGTAAGCAGCAGCAGCAGCAGCAGCAGCAATGGCCATGCTCCCGGTAAAAGCTCAGGCCCCGGACCGCCGACCACCCCGTCAAAGCCGTCAGCCCGTCAGCCCGTCTTCGTTCCGCAGGTACCCCACTGCCAGCTGCAACAGCTGCCGCCTGTCAGCTCCACCGAAACGGCTCTGCTTTCATGGATCAAGTCTGATACTCGTATGGAGACATGGCTATCCTGGTACATTTTGCCTTTCAGCATCACCACCGAGTGCTCGTCCTAGTTTCTTCTGTAGAAGGTTAAACCCTTGGCGTGTTCATCACATGTACCGAGTTGATCAAACCCCTCATCTTTGGAAAGAGATTAACACCCAGCTGCCAAGCTTTGCCCAGCTTCGCCCAGCCCTCGCAAAACCGCGACTGTGAGACCGCGAGAACAAAAGATCCCCCAGAATGTACACGCGTCTCAGACGCTTGCCCCCAGCCAGTAAGCGGGTTCCTAGTTGCACGTCCTTGGCGCCCCAACCACCCCCGTGCCATGCAACTTGGCATCATGGAACAATCGCTTCAGAGCACGCGCCAAGACGGCAAAGACGGCCATGCATCTTTTGGTCTCTTACATACGGGGTACCAGTACATAATCCGCGTACAGACTGACGGACCTGGCGCTGTGAATATCCCACACGACTTAGTGCTGAGCATACAATCTTACGGCAGATGGGTGCTCATTTTGGCGTGGTATTTCATCGACTGTGCCACAATAGAGCCAACAAATAACCCATCTTGGTATTCGGAACATTCTCAAATCGACCCTAGAAATTAGAAGCGCAACCGCCGGGTGGCTAGAAAACTATAATCTTGTCATTCCTGTCCTCGGCCGTTTCGTTATTCCAGACCTCCCATTAGTCTGCCAAGCCTCAAACTATTAGTTACCTGGTTAGCCATCTTGGCTTTGTTATGTGATCCGGATTCGAAAAGCCCGTCTGCACTGCCCAGCGGTCAGCATGTGGTCGTACGAGCCGGAGCTCCTCTTACCTAGTTCTATTCTCAGCTGTGCCATCTCCAAGCCCGTGAATCCTGTCATTTCTTACGATTCCAGCTCAACGATTGGATGCGAACTTCCGATAAACGAAATGGGAACAGAAGCGCCCGTTCACACTCATGCAACGTGGGCTCGCCTTGTGCATAGCCCAAAACCGCTCGTACCTTGTTCGTACTCACAAACTCATTGTCGGTACTGCTTCCTGTCCTCTGTTCAACGACCAGATATCTGTCTAAATATCCGTCTTTCACGGTGCATATGACACGACGAAATCAGGAAATCCCTTTCAGTATTGGCATTAGACTGTGTGCCGCTAATCCTTGAACCTAGTAATTCAATCATTTCCAACGCCAGTCCACCGATTATTGTACAATTCGCCGAGGCGGAGATCAAATGCTGTACATTCCTTCACACAATCGCTTGACAAGTCCTTCTATTCGATATAATCGTCTGGTTGCTCGCGTCCAAAGGGGTGGTTAAACTTCAACAAGCCCGTCAATCCGCCCACCCACGGATCGTCGTCTTCTGTCCGTATTACACACGGCACGCCTCCGTGCCACTCTTCTCCAGGCCCGGCTCGGCCGACAAATTCGCCTTCCACGCGAATCTCGGTACCGGGGGAGATACCAGTGCATCGTTTGCCATCGATATTGAGATCGAGCTCTCTGCCACGGTTTTTGGGACTCATACGTAGACTGACCTTTGTGTCAAGGGGTAATACGAGAGATCGAAAACTGAGGCTGCAGGGACTGATGGGTGTGACAAGAAGCGACTTGACCAGAGGGTGCACAATTGGTCCGCCTGCACTAAGACTGTATGCCGTGGAACCCGTCGGCGTGCTGATCAAGATGCCGTCGGCCGTTGTTTCCGTAAGAAAGTGACCGTTTTGGTAGATGTCTATTATGGCGAGATTGGGGTGAGATCCTCTGTGTATCGAAATTTCATTGATGGCTCGTAGAGAAGGCGATGCTTCCTTGGTACTCGCAATAGGCTTCGCTTCTGACTGGGCGTCACGCGATAGAGAGTCTGACAACAGGCTGTTGATATTGTTTCCTTGGGGATCAAACACATCGGCCTTGATTCGGTGTCGTAAAAGGACCTTGGATGCTCGTTGAACTCCAAGACTCTTTCCATTCATTTGATGCCAGCCCGTATGAGAGGCGTCATCAACCAGTTCCCAGTCTCCTCGAGGATAAGCAGCATGACGCGGAGCCACGTCGCTTCCACTCATGTACGTCTCTCGCCATGCCTTTTTGTATTCTCGAAAGTTCCACTCGCCTAGAAAGCCGAGAGTGCCCATGCTGAATGATAGAATGGGAGGCACCGAGCCATGAAGCTTGAACAGGCTCGCTGCTCTCAACACGGTGCCATCGCCGCCAAAAGTAGCAATCACGTCGATCCGGTCCGCGATAGTCGCACGGTCGTCGGATGCGAAGATGGGGAAGTCGAGGCGGGATTTGAGAGATTCTGCAATGCGGGGTTCAAACACAAGGTTGACTCCTGGGTAATCGTCGCGGACATGCTTGGAGAACTTTACCACGGCCTCGACAACTTTGGGGGAGAACAGTTTTTGTATTATGAGAAGGTTCTGAGGGGCTCGTGGCCAGTTGAGAGACAGAAGCGAGGATCCTGGTTTCGTACCTCTCAAATAACGAGGAACGGTCCGTTCGGGAAGTTCACGAACACTCCGTACCTCTGCGGTACGCAACGGACGAGTGGTGGAGAGATTTCTTGAGAATGGAACCAGTGTCGTTCGAGTCTGTAACGGGGACAGTCGTCGCGACAGGGCCGACTCGGGGAGGGCCAGCCCTCTGAGAATGGGTTGATTAAACATGATGGCCGGCGACTCTCATATTAACGACGGCTCGCAAAAAAAGTCTTCAAGCCATAATATTAAAATTTGGCTAAAGGTTGACGATGATGCCCAGGAACAGAAACTAAGAAGCATGGAGATGGCAGAATAATGGTCATGGTGGGATGATGAGGTGACCGCCTTCCATATTGGGACAGCAAGGTGGTAGTGAGGGGCATTCGCAGGCAAGCAGGGCACCTGCGAACTTCCAATCAAAGTATTTAGGTACCTCCTCGTAGAGGTCGGAGCTTGTGCGGAGCAAGTACGAATACGTAACTGCCGCTGTGGGGGATCGGAGCTTGATGTTGTACTTGTAGGCAGCCTTGCAGGCATGGCCCCGAAGGTGAGGGGAGCTTGTTATCAGAGGTTATTTCAAGGTTGGGTTAGCATGTGATGTGACATGATTTGGATAGATAGTAAATACCGACGAATACGACGTCCAGTCCGATGAGCTCTGTCATAAGATGAACCGGAATTCACCTATTAACCGCTTGACATCTTGACATTTGCACCGCCATGGCAGTTCGGCACCGAATCAGCCCGTCTCTGATTGGCCCATGCGTTTCAGCCCCTCCAAAACCAGTCTCTGTGGCGCACGTCATAGGGTCTCCGAGACTTCCGTCAGCGAGCGTCCACCTGATGCCGCATGTCACTTTGAGGCTGCCGAACTAAATGCATCAAGTGAAGCACAACCTTGGGTCATCCAAATCAGGCACCAAACCACGAACGTCTACATCATGTGCACCATGTCTCAGTATTTTTCTTCTTCCCATCTTCAGCTCATACTTTAATGCCGGCTGCTGTCACTCGCAATCTGCCACAGGGTCAACCCACAAGTCCGGCTGGTCCACGTGCATTACGTTCGTTTTTGACAACCTATCAACTTAACCTCAAAAGAGTCTCGATTCCTTCAACACCACCGCCCCTCGATTTTTGACGTGTATACTACCGTTCACGATGCCCGGAACGACCGACGAAACGAAGTCCCCGACCCCTCCTGATACCTTCATACCCGGACCCGACCTCTCGGCGGGGTTGACCGACATGGCGGGGAAGAAGGCAGACATTAAAGGAAATGAATATCACCCCTCGGGGAAGAAGGGCTATGGAACCTTGATGCAGGTTGTGCGAGGATTTGCCTTTGCAGTGTATTTCTTTACATGCTGTATCGTGTGCGTCCTCAGTCATGGTTGCTGATGCCTAGCTGACTGATTTTGCAGCATCTTTGTCACTCAATGCATCGGATGCCCGCTATACTTTGTTAACCGCGAGTGGTTTTATGCCTACATGGCCATGACCAAACGGTATTTTGCCATTGTAACCACTGTCATGACTCAGTACTGGGGACCTACGACCATTCGGATCAGCGGCGATGATTCCGTAGCCGGACAGATCAAATCCACCCCGGATGGTGGGGTACAGTTCGACTTTCCGGAGCGATTGGTATTGATTGCCAACCATCAGGTATAGATCAAAAGGTTGCTCTACAGCTACAGTCACGCTGACCCAGCTAGATCTACACTGACTGGCTCTACTTGTGGTGGGTTGGCTATGCAAACTCTCCAAGCATGCATGGCCACATCTACATAATCCTCAAAGAGTCTCTCAAGTATATCCCCCTTATGGGCTGGGGAATGATGTTTTACGGGTTCATCTTCATGTCAAGAAAGATGGCCACTGACCAACATCGGATGGCGTATCGTTTGCAAAAGCTCCGAAAGGCCAAGATTGACCCTGTGGGCAAAAAGTACTTCGATCCCATGTGGCTCTTGTTGTTTCCCGAAGGCACCAACCTGTCTGGAAATGGTCGACGCAAGTCGGCGAATTGGGCAGCAAAGAATAACTGGAAGGATCACGAGCATGTCATGATCCCGCGAAGTACCGGCATGTTCTTTTGCTTGAACGAACTGAAGGGTTCAGTCGACTACGTGTATGATTGCACAGTTGCGTATGAGGGAATTCCGTAAGTTGAGACGCGGAGATTTGAAGAGTCAATGCATACTAATAACTTGCGTAGTCGAGGAAAGTTTGGAGAAGATTACTTTAGTTTGTCAAGCACTTACTTCCAAGGCCGACCTCCCAAGTCAGTCAACTTTTACTGGCGCCGTTTCCGAGTCGAGGACATCCCACTTGATGACCAGAAAACATTTGACCTCTGGTTAAGAAATCAGTGGGCTCTCAAGGACGCCCTGATGGAGGAGTATATGACAAATGGCCGTTTTCCTTCTATGAAGGAAACTAAAACCTCGTACATTGAGACTGAAGTCAAGACTCGACAACCGTGGGAGATTTTCCAAATTTTCACCGTGTTTGGGACAGCCGCATTGATGTGGCACAATATCAAGAAGTTTTTCAGTACGGTGTCGGCGTTTGTGGGACGATGAGGGAGACATAAGGATTGGGAACGGGTTGAAGATGCTCAGGATATTTGGCTAAGAATTGGCCGTAAGGAGTGCATCAAATATGCGAGACCAGCGTCTACATTGGGATGGTTATGATTTCATGGTTGGAATTTTTCGCGTTTACACCGTCATTTCGCTTTCTGCTGTCCAGGGATATATTCTGCTCGTTGGCGATTGAGGCAATTTATTCGAGCTTATGATAACCCACATGAACATGATTAACATACGGCTAAGATGAAATTTAGCTCAAGCCTTTGCAAATGAACGAACCGGAAGTTGAAACAAGAGACAAGGGACGTTTACAGCGTTGAGACAGCTTTGAATGGTGGCATAGAGCGAGGGTAAGCGTATAAGCCTCGCCTGCAACCGAAAGGACAAAGGAGAGCTCTGGAGGCCGGAACACATGCATCAAATGTGCTGTGATGTCCAAGAAGCCGATAGTTATCGTCTCGGAAGACTGAAGGCTCATTTGAGCGTAGAACATTTATAGGAGACTCTTGCGTTTTACCTCATACAGTACCTACCTACTCTACCTACAACAGCTACAAACAGTAAGTAGCGGGAATAGACACGGGGTTTCCATTTATAGGGCTTAGTTTGCTAGCATGAATGAGACAAATATTATTTGTAACGATCATGTCGACCAATCACTCGAGGTCAACATAGTACACGAACCGTATGACCCGAAATTTGCGCGAACTGGGCAGGTTGTGTGCAACGGGTCGGCAGGTTCTTGTGCTTTTGTGCTTTTGTGCTTTGGTCTGATGAAGAGTGGGTTTCTTGAACTTAAAGGGTGTTCACTTCAGAGTGTTGTTTGTCTGGGTCTCGTTATCGCTGCCCGCCACATTTGGCAACGGTATAAGTTGGTTCTCAACAAGCTCTGTGGTACTCCTGGCAGTGAAAGCACCAATCTCTTCGCGCAAGTCTGGCTACCCTAGTCCAGACCCAATGTAAAGATTCCACAAAGAAAGGGCGTCAGTATCTGATATTGGATTGGGTAACCATGGCCACGTCTGTACATGTACCCAATATAGTGACTTGGGCGGCGGGCGTCGGCGTTGACGCGGGGTTGACGTTGCGACTTGTTGTACCTGGCTTTCATTCTCGATCTTGATGAGCTTTTGAGTGGCCTGGATGATCATTGGTTTCGTTCCGCTACCAGCTTTATAAGTTGAGACAAAATTGCGGTCATCAGATGGAATAGAATAAGCGTCGGGTCGTCGCACCCAAGACACATCTTCACGTGGCATCCGCAAGGCTCTTAGAAGACGTCTTCTTTTCCTTTCCAGTTTCACCCGCCTCCGTGAGTCTTCGGGAACGATGCTGTCCTGAATCATGCCACTGCCATCTTGATTGAATTGAACAATTCTCATTCTCGAAGAGACGCGAGCCTCGGCATCCAGCCTCGCTCTAGAGACCGTGATTGGTGGAGGGCACTGGAGTGATGAACTCGGAGTGCGGGGAAGAAGCTAGCAGGCCTGGGGAAGAGGGTGTGCAGATGTTGGCTAGCAAATGAGTCTAAATATTGCCCTAGCTCTGGTCTTGTAACATAGAAAAGATGAAAGTGAACTACTATTGATGCACTCACGTCTGCATTCCGCCAGGTGTCTATGCAGTTGAACCAAATTCCGCTATGGGTGAAGGTCATTGACGAGTCACTGGGTTGTCTTCATGTGGAACACCTGTCTCGGTTGACGCACTCTTGACTTACATGCCAAGCACTCGTAACTGGAAGCGGTGAACTGTCCCGTTGACTGAGATCACTGGACATCTCGCTTCTGGTAACTGAGTTAGAAGGTGGGCTCTCAGTGCTCAGTATCACAGACGAGATCTATTCCAGTCATGCAACGTTGGGTTACTCTGCAGCTGTTTGACGCGGCCTTGGACAAATCCCCGTGAGACATTCAACGAACTGTCACACGCAGCTCAAAATAGGTTTGGCCAGTCACCTCAGACAAGCAGAGTAGAAGTCTCGTTCTTCTCTTGAGTTCATGAAAGGACAGATAGCTATGTACGTAACCTACATACATGACCAGGGTTACCGCAGCTGTGCCACCTTAAACTTTGCCCTCAACACCATCTTCCCTCTCCCCGCCGTCGCATCCCGTCCCAAATCAGGCAACCCTCCGGCGCCAAGATGTTCAATTTCCCCATTACCCCGCAAGTCGGGCGACGAGTTCCCGGCTGGTGGATGAAGTGTTTGTTTGCTTCCTCCGGCAGATCTTTGCGGGGGCGGGGACAGGGCAGTCCAGAGCAACAAAGACGCATGGTCATGAGGGAAGTTGGCCGCAGGACTGGGACGGTTGCATTTGAGGAGAAGACCTACTTCGGGGAGATGCCAAGAGGAGTAGCACGACCGCCACCCGAGGCATCTCCCTGGGAGCTTTTGTGTTTGATTGGTCTCGTCGGTAATGATCTGGGACTTGAGGGGTGAAGAGATTGGTGTTGGGGAGGTCGAAGTGAGAGGGGGGAATATGTATAAAGAATGAGGAAGAGTCGAGAGTGGTTGAGAAGTAGAATCAAGACAGGACACGACAACAAGTCACAGGTAGTGACTTACAGGACCTCGTTTTCCTGGGAAAGTCTGTGTCACTCATTCCTGGTGTCGATCAATCCCTTTCCCTTCGCACATCACTCGGGCGTACTTTTGTATAATACGACCGTTTGGGTCTTGTCCTACTCCGGAACACAGCCCTACCCCATCACAATTTTCGAATATTAACCCAGTCTCTTCCAAAATTTACCTGTTCTTGTCCACAGCAAGCCATTATGAATAGACAGGACGACAAAGAGGTCACCAGCCTCGAGGCTCAGGTCGAGGCAAAGCATCTCGATCTGGCCCCGAGCAAGCTCAGCTCCGAGCAGGACGATGACCATGGCTTCACGCCTGAGGAGCAGCGCCGTATCGTTCGTCGTGTTGACCGACGGTTGGTGGTGACGGTCGGCGCCATGTATTGCGTCTCCCTGATGGATAGAACCAATATGAGTGCTGCCAACATTGCTGGCATGAGTGTCGAGCTTGTCCTCACCGGCTTTCGATACGTAAGAACCCTCCTTTACAATAATCGCCAAAGGCCAAGCTGACTTGTAATAGAACATTGCCAACTTGGTCTTCTTCATCACCTACGTCATCTTCCAACCTCCCTCGACTGTCCTGATTCGAAAGATTGGCCCGCGATTCCACCTCGCAGGTATCACAATGCTCTGGGGTGCTGTAATGATTGGCATGGGCTTTGTCAAGAACCATGGACAACTGTCTGCGCTTCGAGCGGTCCTTGGCTTGTTCGAGGCAGGCTTCTTTCCGTCTTGCGTGTACCTCCTGTCGACCTGGTACACGCGCTACGAGGTCGGCAAGCGATACTCTAGCTTTTATCTCGTTGGCTGTGTGGCATCGGCGTTCTCTGGCATCCTAGCCTACGGTGTGAGTAACCCCCTTCCATAATAATACCTTGATAGGCGTTGACGTTTCAGCTCATGCAATTGAACGGCCGCGAGGGCCTCACCGGCTGGCGCTGGATCTTCATCATCGAAGGCACCCTGACCATTGCCCTCGGTATCGCCGGTTACTGGCTCCTCGTCGACTTCCCCGACTCGAAGCGCAAGTCGTGGTCGTTTCTGAACCAGCGCGAGCGCAACTGGATCGTCCACAAGATCCATAGGGATCGCGGCGACACCGTGGTCCCCCCTTTCCATCTTGGGAGGTTTCTGCGCGGGGGAGCCGACTGGAAGATCTGGGCCTACGCCATGATCTTCTTTGACAGCACCACCATCACCTATGCCTTGGCTTACACCTTACCCATCATTCTCGTCGAGAGCATGGGCTTCACCGTGGGCCAGGCCCAGTGCCTCGTCGCACCCCCCTACGCGTTCGCGGGCATCATCATGTTCGCCACGGGCTGGGCCGGGGACAAGTACCAGGTCCGCGGGCCCATCATCATCTTCAACATGGTGCTGTGCCTCATCGGCCTCCCGATCATGGGCTGGGCCTCGTCGGCGGGCGTGCGGTACTTTGGCGTCTTCCTGGTCACGGCGGGAGCCAACAGCAACATCCCCGCCGTCATGTCCTTCCAGGCGAACAACGTGCGAGGCCAGTGGAAGCGCGCGCTCTGCAGCGCTACCATGGTGGGCTTTGGCGGGCTGGGCGGTATCGCGGGCAGCTTGGTGTTTCGTACCGAGGACAAGGCGACGGGGTACCATCCGGGCATGTACGCTTGCATTACGTGCTCGCTGCTGAGCATCGTCTTGGTTCTCGTGTGTGATTTGGAGTTCAAGAGGTTGAATAGGAAGGCTGATCGGGGAGAGGCCGTCTTGGAGGCTCACGATGTAAGTGCCACTTCCTGGATCGAGACTCGGGCTGACAATTCTAGGACGACGCTTCGAGTGACTTTAGATACACGTATTGAGCACAGGTTTAAATCCCAATGGGCGGATCTATTCTTCTATTTGCCGTCAAACCTCAAATCTGTCATCAATATATCTTATTTCATACCCAATGTGCCTTGTGATTCTACGCTACATTGGATCTCTTCCAAATTATTGAGCATGGCTCACACCTGTTTCCAAGGCCTTGTTGTATTTGTCTCGGCCCATCACCCTCGAAGCCTGCTCACAAATCACACTGGAGTCAATGGTCCATCGCCAGAGACTGTTCCGCTTGTTTCCAGACACCAGATGCAGTACTTCGTAGAGTCAATTTGCTCGGGATAGTGCCATGTGTCTGTTCCAATCCACTTGCCACCTCCGGAGCAGTCTCTATTTATAAATTCTTTCAAGTGCCGTGGGTGACGACATCCCGAGGGTGAAACAAAGAATATCCGTTTCAAGGTACATAAAAGACACGGACTCGTGAACAAGTCATTATCCGCACTTATAAAGTGATTCTAGTTCTTTGTTACTATTTAAAGTATGGCAGGCAGAACGAGTCTAATAGTTGTTCACTGAAGAGTTATAAGTGAATATGGTCGCAAATCTTTTTAAAGTCTTGACTTCCTTCTAAATGGACGATTTGCATGATATTGACGATGCAAGGCCAAGCTGCTCAAACTTTCACCAAATCCGACGACTAAAGATCCAGTTGAGGTTCAACTTTTCATCTATCAAGTACCATTAAACCCAGGTATCAAAATGGTTACCTTCTCGAACGCAGTCCAGGAACGAGTGCCGGACTACTGGCCATACACAAATCCCAAGGGGGGAGATGTAGTCATGAGTATTGGATATTCAATTGGTTTCACAAGAAGCCAGCTAGGAAACGGCGCGGTTGATTTAAGAACCGAGGTTTCTTACGAGCCAGAGCCTTTAGAACCGCTATTTGGCCTGGAAGATCATCTGGACCCCTTGCCGACGCCGGAACCAGAGCAACCACCTCTGCAATGTGGCAAGGTACCAGAAATTGGTCCGGTGCAATGCTCAGTACAGGATGTATGGATGAGGAACCAAGAGGCAATAGCTCGAGGGTTGAGTGCGTATTCGCAGTGGCAGGATTCGGCGCTTGGGATTGGTCAGGGGTCATACATTCAGCCTCAATATCCGATGCAACCTCAGGGGTTCACAGCAATGGGATACAACACGCCAGCAAGCAATGAATGGTTGATGGGAAATGGACAACAGGGGCAACAAGGATTCTTGTCTTATTGAGGGACGATTCGGCGTTAGTTGATGAATGCAAGTAGACTGATTGAGTACCTCAGCTCCATAGGTTATCTTGATATGCAAGAAAGTGCACAGCTGCTTCATGACTGGTCCATTTTGCGCAACGAAAGATAAATTTACTTGGTCAAGAACCTTTATGCATCGACCTTCGTGCCTCCGTGTCATTGCTGTCCCCTGAAACTGTCTGGACAATGTAGTCCTGCCGAGGCTGGTTCCTCCACTCCTTGGCAGGAATTCCGTCCCGGAAGAAACTGTTGATTTCTTCGATGCTGCGTCCGGTGACTTCACCGACGCAGAAATAGACATATGCCCAGGTTACGAAACACAAACCGGTGTAGACGAAGCCCGTCTTGGGCCCTAGGTTGGCAGAGTAGTACAGATACGGAAGCGTGAAGACGGTGACCCAGACGGTGACCCAGAAGCACGCTACAGCCACAGCGTAGATCTTGTTTCGGTTCCGTCCGACCGCCATTTCGGACGCCTGGTGGTAATTTTTGAGCATACTTGATTTACGTCTACCGAGAGCGTGACTTACAATGGTCCATCCCAGGGGGCCCCAGGCAAAGTTGAAGGCAACAATTTCGATAATGACGAAGCTGATGATTACTTTTCCTACCGTTTGAGTTGGGGTTCCGCCGGGGATCCCCAGGCACCCGACGACGAAGATGGACACGGTCATGATCCCCGTGGTTATCATGAGCAGAGGACGCCGGGGGAGCTTGTTGGCCAGCAGCACCGCTGCCAGCACGACAAAGACTTGAATAACAAAGACGATGAGGGTCATCAGAAAGGGGTTCCTCAGGCCAATGGCCTTGGAAAACACGGTCCCGAAGTAGTAGAACCATTGGATCCCGTTGATCTGCTGGGCCACGAGCGCGCCGGCGCTGTAGACGACCTTCCGGCGCTCGATGGGATCTGTGACGAGCTGCGACCATGCGCCCGCGACCTCGCTCGACCGCTCCCGCGCGAGGTCGTCCTCGATCCTGCGCATCACCGGGACCGGGTCGTAGCCCTTGTCCTCTCGGTGAAGGCAGCGCAGCGCCTCGGCGGCGTCGTCGACGCGGTCCTTGCGGACGAGCCACCGCGGCGACTCGGGCACCCACCACAGCCCGAGCAGGACAATGACCACGAAGACGAGCTGGAAGCCGGTCGGGAAGCGGTAGGCAAACGTGGTATCGTTGTCGACGACGCCCTGGTTGATGCCCGCGGCGACGATTTGCGACACGGAGAGCGTCAGCTGCCAGCACATGAGCAGGGGCGCGCGCAGCTCCTCGGGGGCCACCTCGCCCATGTACAGCAGCGAGGTGGCGCTGAAGTTGCCCACGCCGAAGCCGAGCACAGCCCTGCCGGCGGTGACGAGGGCGCCGCTCGAGGTGGTGACGAGCTGCAGGACGACGCCGGCGGTGACGGCGGCGCTGGCGATCAGGAAGACGCCCCTGCGGCCGACGAGGTCGTTGAGGGGGGCGGCGGAGAGGGAGCCAATCAGCTCGCCGAGGTTGATCATGGAGGTCATGATGGACAAGGCGGCGGGGGATATTTCGTATTCGCCATGGTCGTTTCGGTGACCAAAGTGTCGTAGGAATACATCTTTTGGCCTTGTCAGTTTTTTCGAATTATAGGCAGTTTTGGTTGGCCTCCCCCCTGAGAAACTCGAGACAACTAGTTATAGGCCAAACAGGGCTTGTCTTGTCCTTTCAGCAAAAACGAAACACATACCAAGCGTAGACACGCCATTGAAATAGACTCCGTCGTAGCCGTACAGACAAGCTCCTAGCGCTGCGAAGCCGCAGTACAGCCACACGTAAGGGTATCTAATGCTCGGCATCATCTCCAGGAGTCTTCCCAGCTTCCTTCGTCTCCCCGGGGTCCAGAACAGCTCGGCTGACCAAACAAATGGCTCACTAAAGCCCTATCTTTTGCCCATCGAAGGGAAGGGAGGGGGAACGGGTGGATAAGCGTCGTGAACGGACGATGATCGACTTAGACGGCGGGTGGGAAAGCCCACACGCAAACCCCGGATTTCGTGTTTTTTTTTCGATTCTTGTTTGGTGCGGAAGGCTCGAACGGTTCCCCCGGATTCGTAGGAAGCGATAGAGGGCCTCGTGAGAGAGTGTCGGTCGTGTAGAAAGGCCCTCAGTCTTCCTTTGCTCGTAGCGGGTCGGGGAAGGGGGTTCAATAAGCTTTCCGAGGAATGGAGCAGGCCAGGGTCAACGCCTTGCCCCTTGGGGAACGCCGCCGCGCCGAGGCCAAGGGTACGATTGTTCTGGGCATGTCGAGAGAGGAAGGTTCCTTGGGGAGAAGGGCCGTGTTACACGTGAGATGCCGTGGCCGTGGTTGTGTTTGGTTTGGGTGGTTTGTCAGGGGGGAAAGGAGGAGGATGATAGTGCCAAGGAGGTGGATTAGGAGAGGGATTGATATTGGACATTTACTACGGTATAAAGCGAAATTCTGGAAGTTTGGTAAACTAACATTGGATTCGGATGTAGTATATAAACCTTGAGGATGAAGCAGCTGTTCAAAATGGCTACTGTACATTCGTCGTCCAGACCCCCCGCGAGCCCTTCGAGGTCAAGATCAACACCCAGCGCCGCCGACACTGCCAAGAAGACGACGACGACGACACGATGAACAGAGTTCCAGGACACGCCGCAATCAGCGAGCCCTTCCACGAAGCCTCGACCGACCTGGCACCGGTGCCCCCCGTGCCGACTCCCCCCCCAGATTCCTGCCCCTACAGCCGCCCTCCGTCCGGGCAGCAGGCCGCCGCCGACGCCATCCCCGTCCTCGTCGACGGCACATACCACCTGTTCCACCTCGTCACCCCGCCCGCGACCAGACACCACCCGGAGCGGCTGCGGTCCTGCTGGTCGCGGATCCGGAGCAGGGACCTGGTCGAGTGGACGCGGGACCTGAGCCCCGTACTCACACCGGGCGAGCTGCCCACGGACCCGGACGCGGACGGCGCGTGGACCGGAGCCGCGGTGCTGGGACCCGATGACGATGGCGACGACGAAGTCTTACATATATTCTACACGGGGTACAACCTGAGCCAGGGAGGGCGGCAGGTCGTTCTACACACAAAGGCGGGGGACAGGCAGGGCACCAGCTTCGGGCCTGGCTCGCCGATTACGATCGAGGGCGACTTGAGCAAGTATGAAGAGATTGATTTCCGAGACCCCTTCGTCTTCTACAACAAGAACGAGGGTAGATACTGGATGCTAGTTGCTACGCGCCTGGCCTCGGGCCCTCACTGGAGCCGCGGGTGCGTCGCGCTCCTGACCACCTCCAACTCCTCCTCCTCGCGGGACATGCAGACGTGGACGCTCGCGCCGGAGCCCCTGTACGCGCCCAACGACGTCTTCTGCCCCGAGTGCCCGGAGCTCTTCAGTCTCGCCAACGGCAAGTGGTACCTGGTCTACTCGCGGTTCCACGCCCCGGACGCCGGCACCGTCTACCGCGTGGCCGACTCGCCCCGAGGCCCCTTCCGCGTGCCGCGCGACGGCTCCCACGGGCGGCTGGACGGGCGGCGGTGGTACGCTGCGAAATCGTGCCCCAAGGCGGGCGACCCGCGGAGGAGGATCAGCTTCGGGTGGCTGGCCGACTATGTCGACGAGGAGAACAAGTGGCTCTGGGGAGGGGACCTGGGCATCCCGCGCGAGATGTCGGCGGATATCCATGGTTACCTGAGGGTGCAAGTTGACGGCCACCTGCGAGACTTCTTCCGCCGTTCCTCCAAGCCCGTCTGCCCAAGCAACGCCGCCCCAAACCTGTACCTCTGCTCCCTGGGCTCCACGGCCACGCACTTCCCCGAGCTCGGGTCCGTCGCTCTCCACCGGGACCTCTTCGTCGCCTTCGACGTCGCCGCCTGCGACGCCCACAGCTTCGGCGTCTCGCTGCAGACGGACGCCTCCGGCAGGGGCCACCGCCTGCGGTTCAGCCCCTCCGGGCGCGGCCTCTTCTCCGTCTCTCTGTGGACCGACTTTCCCCCCTTGGACGACTTCTGGAGCGACCAGTACAAGCTGTACCTGCCGCGCCCCGTCGACGGGCCCGAGATTGTGCGGCACGATGATGTTAGTCTGGCGGAGGGGGTGTACCTGGTCTTGAGGGGGCAGATCGTGGAAGCCTTCTGCGGGGGAAGGTCGCTGAGCTTCCGGCTGCCCAAACCGTCGTCTGAGGACGGTTTCTGTTCGACGCGGAGGTTTGGCTGGTTCGTGGAGGATGGCATCGTTGACCTTGTCAACATCTCCATAAGGCATAGAATCACAGAAGCCTGTGACGTAGAGTAACCGAGCAATCGGCACATGATAATTCGTTAATGATGAAGTTTTGTCTGTCTTCTTTTCCGTTACTATTTTTCAACCCAGATCGTCTCTTGGCTGGATCAGATTGGGATCTGGCTGCACTGCCAGGCCGCTGAGCAGGTCGTAGGCTCCGTTGACACCTCCTGCCAGGTCCCAGTCCCCAAAGTCGGTGTACTGGTACACGTCTGTCGCGTAGCTGTTGTTCATCAGGGGGCTGACCCGGTCGTTGAGGGGCTCGTTCAGATTCACCGCCAGGGCGTGCTCCAGGCCGCGCAGGATGGCGCCCTCGAGGCGGTTGACGGCGTACAGCATGGGCTCGTGGCTCTTGCTCATCATGCGCAGGTTCCAGAGGTACGAGTTGAGCGTCTCCTGCCAGAAGTGGCGCTCGGGCGAGGACAGCGAGGTGACGAGGAGGAGCGTGGTGAAGGAGCCCAGCAGCGAGAACAGGTAGGGCGACGTGAAGTACCAGAAGGCCTCGAGGTGGTCGGGCCGGAGGCTCGTGACAAAGCTGATGGCGGCCTGGGCCGTCTGCAGGGCAATCTGGCGAATCTCAGAAAGGACACGATCGTCGGCGCAGCGCGGGGGCAGGGCGGTGGATCGGATAAGCCGGCGAAGCAGGGTCATTGCTACGCCGTAGTAGGAGAAGTGCAGGTAGCCGTGGAAGCAGAGTTTCCGCTGGTAGATGATGTTCATCTGGAGCGTGGGAGGAATGCTGCGGTACCACGCGTTGAGCATGTCAAAGTGCGACCGCGCCTTTTCGAACAGGATGACGGTGTCCTGCTCGCGGCATGTGCGAGCTGTGTAGAAGTCCTTGTAGACGGCAGACAGAATCTGCGTGAGACGGACCATCTGGATGTACTGCGTCATGCCCGTCGCAGCAATGGATCTCCGGTCGTCGTCTGGACCGGGCGTGGGAATCGAGCCCTCGGCGTCCCAGTCGGTGAAGTCGGCCGGGGTGAGCTCCGTGACGGTCCAGTCGTCCTCGTGAATGTGCAGCGGACGACCGTACGCCAGCGCCGTCCACCGGTCCTGCATGTAGAGAGCCCAGCTCAGGCGCTTGCGGACGTTGCGCTCCCACTGAGGAATGGTCCAGTTGCTTGCGTCCAGGTGAAGGCCGAGACACTGGCCGATGGCCAACGCCTGGCAGGTGAGGCCCCATTGGAACGTGTGATCCGGGTTGAGGGGGTCCTCGGGCTGGCACTGCAGGAGCAGCAGGCAGGCCTGGATGGAGCAGAGCTTGGGACGGTGGTAGGACGAGGGCAGGGCCGTCCGCAGTATGCTGCGCAAGAGGACGGCGTCAGGAGGCGTGCGGATGGACAGCTCAGGGTCGTAGGTCCACCACCGGATGGCGGACAGGTAGACAGCGCCCAGCAGGGCCGCCGGTATGCTGCGGTAGTTTTGGCCATAGACGGAGGTGAAGGCGTCCTTGGACAAGATGGGATAGCACGGCTGGACATGCCGCCAGAAGAGCTCGACGAGGCTCGGCCCGTGTGGGCGCACGCAGGTCTCGATGGCGTCCACGAGCGAGTGAGTTGGGTCCGGCTCGACGGCCTTCTCGTCGGCCGCCATGTGGAAGGTCAGGGGATACTCCTGGCCCTCGTCGTGCTCGAGGACCCTGCGGATGGCGTGCGTCTCCAGGCTGAACTCGTGGGTGAGGGGGTCATAGGGCCGGTGGCGCATCAGGATGGGCTCCATGTCGCTGCCCAGGCCGTACAGCTCGGCGAAGCGGTTGATGGAGCTGCCCAGGGTCCGATCCAGCGGGTGAGGCTCAACCAGCTCCGGGACGATGACGGACGGAGGCTGGGGATGGCGGCTGCTGTCGCCCGAGGCGCGTGTCTCGGCGGGCGAGAGGAACGACTGCACCGACTGTGTCTCGGAGACTAGGGTTCGGGCGTCGTCCCGCGACTCCTTTCGGCTCCGGCTGATGCTCCGGCTCGGGACCTGGATGTCGTCGAGGGCGACGGGACGCTCGTCGCCGCTGTAGGCGCCGCCGCCGGCTCCGGTGCTGTTGGTGCTGTTGGTGGTCTGGCGCTCGGGGGGGTCATGCTGAAAGGTGCAGGCGGTGGCTCGGAGCTGGCAGTGAACGCAGTCGCCGTCTCCGTCCTTTGTCACGCAGCGGGTTTTGCGCTTGCGGCAGGCATCACACGGGCGCAGGCTGCGGCGCTGACGCTTGCGGGCGTTGTTCTGGTAGTCCTGGGGGGTGATGATTTCCATGCTGAGCCTGCGCCTATGCCTGTGCCAGTCCGGGGATGGGAGGCACTGGAGGCACGGAAGGTGCTGCTGCTGCTGCTGCTTCTGCTGTCGTCGTCTTCGTCGCTGATGAGGAGCGCGAGGGACTCTCTGTCCATGTCCATCCGAGTCGGGGGATCGAAGATGAGATTATTCAATGTGAGCGTCGCTGTGTTGTGTGTGTATGTGTGTGTGTATGTGTCTCTTCTGTGTGTGTGTTGTCTGAGTATGCAAGAGTGACGGCCTGCCACAGAAGGTTGACAAGGTGTGTGTGCGGGTATGTTCTAGTCTGTCCAGTGTCTCTCATAGATGCCTCGTTCGGTACCCAATAGGCCGGAAGGCATCCGTACGGTAGAGTCTTCTCCCTGCACCTTCGTACAGTAATGCCTGTCTCTGACACCGTCTCTCTACCGTATCCAGGGCTCGTTTCGCTATCTGTTCTTCCCCGAGGAATGAGATTGGGTGAGTTCTTTCTTAACCCCGACCCTACCACAGAAAAAAAGAAAAGAAAAGAAGGGAAAAAAGGAAAGAAAAAGGAAAAAAATGCATGAAGTCTCTGCAAAGAGGTAGATCCTCGAGCATTAACACAGTAAGATGGGCGATGAATGAACAGTGACAGGGCGTCGTCAGCGAAATCTCAGCGTAAGCATGACTTTGGAGGAGAGGT
>JALNIO010002278.1:33115-51641 GCA_023509875.1 Rugonectria rugulosa | reverse complement strand
TTTTTTTTTCTCTAATTAATTTATTTCTTCTGTCTCGAAGCTGATTAAGAGCAGATGGAATAAAAAACCCCAACACTGACGTCTCGAAATTCCATGGCTGGTTTCCCCCAATCCGAAGTGTGCGTGCGTGCACATCGATTTGTGTGCGTGCGTGCGTGTGTGTGTGAATAACCACCTGCCACCTTATCCATCCGTCCCTCAACCCTACCTCTCGACTCTTCTGCTATGCCGCTTCTCCTCCGGCGCATTCTGACTTGGCTTTGCGCTCTGTCTCTCGAAGTTGCGGTGCGTGTGGATTACGCTGCCCATGTGGATTCTGTGCAGTGCACCAAAAGAGGGACCGGCGCCCCAGACGAGATCGAGTTCAACCAGTTAAGCCCCGAGACAAGACAAGAGTCGCGCCAAGCCCTGATGAAGCAAGGGGACTCGAGAGAGAGTTGTGTCTCTCGCTCACCTTCTTTCCCCGTCTGTCCCTGGGTCATCTTGAGTGATGTCCCCGAGCTGAATATCCAGCGGTCTGCGATCTCCCGCCCGCGCGCTCTTCAATGGACTAACTAACTACATCATGGAGGGATGGGATGATCTCGCTCTGTCGCAGGTGCAATCCTGAACCCGGACACACTGCCTGGCGGGGGACATGGGCTTGATGGGCAAAGGACAGGAAAGCTGGGCAAGGGCCCGGTAGTCAGTGTCGATCCCCGGCAGCAGCGCATACATAACGCACTCTAATACGGTGACGATGGGCCCAGATCATGGCACGGTGGTGGGTGCCAACTGCAACGACTCTGCATTCACCCATTCGCCCATGCTGTGTTTTGTGGTGTGCGTGCAGCTCTCTATCCATGGTTGATACCACCGTTTCGTGAGGTTTTGCCGGGTGTCGCATACACACACAGACACGCACTCGCACACACTTATATACGCAGCAGGATCATCAGATTGTCGGCCGCGGACGGAGAGAGACAGAGGAGATTTGCGACAAGAGAGAGTGAACCCATAAATCCCTTGCAGAGAGTCCCGACTTTCTGCGCTGGACCCGAGACTCCATTGCAAGCCGGTCGACCTCTCGGAGAGAGAGAGACAGAACCCGCCCGTTGCAAAAGCCAAAAGCCAAGATTGATTAACATGATTACGGAGTATTCGAGCCTTGGATGGACATTATAATTACCGGCACCTTGCCTCTGGGGTCCCTGAGGAGCGATTGATCAAGGCGTCGGTTCACAATGCATTCTTCAAGCATCATTGACTCGCTTATTCCATCGTACCCAGGAGCTGTCAAGTGACCATCTGCGATCCATCTTGCTAGCGACATTCTCCTGGTCCCCCAAAAAGGACCCTAGTTTCGGCTAGGCGCCGAAGACCAACAGCCAACAAAGACTGACGGTAACATCTTCGTCCCGAATCCCCCAGCCCCTCTGTTCCCGTCAGATACGGACAATCATCTTGGGCAAACTGACAGGTTTCTTTTCCCTTCTGCGCGGGTGACGAGACCGACAAAAGGACCCCCATTGCTGCATTTTGTCTCTGAGTCCCTTGCTTGGTGGCTGCGGTCCCCTCCACCAGCGCAGGGTTGGCCGTGAGTTGCATCGCGGTGGAGTTGATAGACACACTGCGCATTCAAGGTAGAACGACTTATTCGTAGTTCCCGTTAGTTCGACAGACTATGAAAACTGTGAATGGACACAGACTCGCACAAAGAGACAGAGTCGCATTCCGCAGTCGCAAGCAAGAGAGGGAAGAAGAAGAAAAAAAGAGATGCTGGCTTTGCGGACACCTTCTCGCAACCTTTGTGGCCTCTTTGCCCCTTCGGGGAATCCTGATACAATCCCGCCGCAGCGACTCTGGAGCTGTAGTACATACCGTAAATAGTTAAGCCAGCATGCAGTCGCAAATCCCTACGTTTGTACTCCATACACCGATGATTGAGATGGATGGGCTCAGGGAATCTTGGCAACATCGTGCGGTTGCACCCCCTCCAACCACTTTCTAGGCACAATCGCAAACAACAAAAAAGACCCGGCGGGAAGCTTTCCTTCTCTTGTTTAGAGTCGGCGGCAATGACTCTCGACCATTAACACATCTATCCGACATCTTGCGACAATTGGACCAAGGCGTGGTGTGCGCGAGCGCAAATGCGGAAATGCCCATTGTCGCAAAAGCAACATCAGCTCCCGTCTCTCAGCTCACTAACTAGTCCTCGTCTACATTGCGCGCGTGGCTCCCCGATGCAAGGGAGGGAAAAAGCACCCAGCCGCCGACAGCCAATCGAAGCCGTCGCGGCCGCAGAAAGACAAGCCCGGCCAGCTCTGGAACACGGCTTGCATGGGGTAATGATGCGCTTCTGTAAGGGAGGGGATAAATAAACAAAGAAACAGAAGAGGAAAGAAGAAAAAGCAAGGTTACCTTGCTGTCTTCTTGGTCGTTGCGTCCAATGAGACGGCCCACGAGGGATGGGCAGAGCAAAGGTCACGGTTTGGCAGCAGACAAGAGATACGAACCGTGGTCGAGGTTGGGTTGCTGTCGCATATGACTGGCCAACCTAAAGATGCGACGGGGAGACGGGCGATGGGCGACGGGCGACATGTCCCACGCTTTTTGCGCGCACCCAGCTGCATTTGCGTTCTCGATCATGTTGGTTTACATGCGCATTATGGTCTCTTGAGTTCTCAATGGCGATCCTGTTGTCCATGGCGCATGGCAATCGCCATTCCTTTGTGAACGCTGAGGCGCTGCGCATCATGGTTGAGGCACATAGGGTAACACTCGAGACGGGCCTAAAACTAAGGTAAAAAGACGGCCACGGCCATGAACACACAAGACGACGACGACGACGACGTTAAAGAAATAGCTGCCCATTTTGCATTCGCCCACTCTTTCTCTTCCTTTCTTGATCACTCTCTTCTGCCGTCTCCTTCACTCCCCCCAAAGTCGTAATCTTGGCCCGATGTTTGGGAACCCCGGCCCTGGTTCCTCCCTGCCCGGTTTCACCTTGAATGCGTTTTGAACGACGCTGAGATATTCGGATAATTTTTGTTCTCTTCTTCTGCTCGAATGAACGCCCGAGATGTACCAAGCTGCGCTCGAGGGTAGGGGAGACCAAAAAAGTACCCAGGTACCTCAAGCACTGGCACGGCATCTATCATAAGCAAAGCGGGATATGGAGCTTGGCCACATGACGGGCCATTCTATTGTTTCAGTGTAAAAGGCCCAGAGCTGCGCACGTACGGCGCACAATCCTGGATGGGCCATTGGTTGGCCATCAGCGATGAGAGAGTAAATCTGTTGAGTTGGTGGCTTGGACAGCTTTCTCCAGCTGCGATTCCCCTCTCTGCGTGTTGTTCCTGATCCTATGTACGGAGCTATCTAACTAGGTACTGCGATTTGTCCCTCGTGGCTCACACTTGATCTCCCGCCCTCTCGTTTCCCTTGTGCGTTACCCGTCATACCCCTGCATTGGAGGGATCTGGAAGCACCGGATAGAGAGGGCCACTTGTAACCACGGATGAGAAAACATGTGTGCGACTCGCCACACACACACTCTGCTCGTTCCTGTTGGGACATTTTGCGCAACATGACGGGGGGGTTCAAATTGAGGGGAGGCGGGGGAAGAAGAGGGTGGACACGACAAGAGAGGCCCTTGCTTCTGGGCAACTTTGCCTGACATGAGTTACAAAAAAAGAGACAAGACGAAAAGACGCTGCGCCGTCCAAACACAGAACATGTTCCGTGGATATGAAATGAATGAGTGAATGGATTGGATGCGTCCCATGAGAGGATGCGACAAAGACCCATGGGAGCATGACGCTTGCGCGCGCTGTCACCGCCGCCCCGCTCCGTCCACGTTGGATGCGCTGGCGCAAGAGAAAAGAAGGGTCGAACAACAAGAATGCGACAGGACAAAAAAAAGGCCCTGCTCATCGAATCAGCATCCATCGCCGCCCAGTTTCCGATGCGGTCGCTGCCCTTTTCTCCCTGACGATGCTCAATCTACGGTTGCATGCCTGCGCTGGGGTGGGTGGTTGGGTGTTCGCTGGTGCGGGCACATTGAGGGTCGACTCATGACTTGCGAGAATGCGAGACTGCGAGAAGCGCCATTGGGTTGGATTGCGATGCCGCATCCCAATGGCGGGCGGAAGGGCGCAACTTGCAAACTTACGGTGTGGATATGTCCATGTACAGGCGTACTCGGCTCGGGCGAAACGTTCAAGGCCGTCAAAGAAGGCCATGTCTGGTATTTACGCAGTTTCAATTTAGTTGTCGCGATCTGGAGAGTTGTGCGTCGACTGATCAGACTGCATGCTCTTCGCTCCACCTGATCGCTGGCCGCCCTGAACGGCCCTTTGCCCTTTTGCATAATGATTGAACATTGGCGCACACCGTCGTCATATCTGGAATCGTGGCGGTCGCTAGGTGCCTATCGATGCGACAAAGATTTGACACCACTTGACATCCGTTGGTTCCTGCGCAATCCGTCGCAAGTCGGCGACATTTCTTCTGGATGCGACCTACTGAAAGCTTACCACCCAAGGCCTGGGGCCTTCGCGAGCCATGCCTGATCTGACTGACATCAACAAAGAAGCAGGACCAACACCGTCATCGCCGAGGGCCTCGAGTTCTCCAAAAAGCCCAGGGCCAGCCGCAAAGGTCGGTCGACCTTGTCGCAAGGCTGAGACCATGTGGAGGCGACGTGCTGTAGCTCGTGTCCATCAAGGGAGTCCAAGACAAGTTCTCCTGGGGCGAAGATGCGCGGCATGGAGAGATCGCATGTCGCAATCTACAGTATCCTGTAGGTGTACACCGCAATAACCCTCCGCGCAGACAATCTACCCAGTCACTGCTACGTGAAGGAGCAAGAAGCCCTTCCACATCGATAGCAGCGGGTTGGACCGGACCGAGATGCGATGCGCGAACCCGTTTTCTGGCGCATTCTCAAGGCCCACCTGCTGGTCGTCTTCAGTGAGACCTGCTCCGTCATATCACTTGTCGATCCAGAGACCTGGCCTGGCCTCCCTGATAGGAGGAATACTCCCAGTCAGGCGACAGTGAACAGCTGGCACTAAAGAACAAAAGGGTTCCCGGCTCCATCATAATGGATGACCCTGACGGTGAATTACGCTGCCATTCTCGGATACCAGAAATGGTGGCGTAGAGCTGGGTTTAGTGCAGCTTGCGTGGCGGCTTGAGGAGGGGCGATGCCATCCACCATGAACGGGGTGGATATGCCCTACCGCAGTCTCAATCCATGAGCGAGTTTGGCCGCCTGCCATGTTGCAATTTTGCGAAATGCGAAAAATGCTGCGAGACGCTCTGTATGCCAGGCGGCAAGCCCTGCGCGACAACGGGTGGCTGTCCCCTTGCGAACCATTGCACGCAAGGCGGTTCCTGTCGATGGGCATGCCTCGGTGGTGGGATGAAACCACCGGTGTCAAAATTGGCCGGGCGCGTACAACGTACTTGTAACAAAACTCCTGAGCTGAACGACGATCGCCCCCTATGTGAAGAGACTCAATGTCTCGGAAGGTCGTAGGGGATTGGACATTGGAAGGTCTATTTAGGAATTGTCTGCGATTAGGTCTCGGCAAGAGATCAGTGAATGTCGTTGACCATGTCGTTGAGTCGTTGAAGGGAGGCGGCTCTGGCCCTAGGCAGGTATGTCATCATCACGTGATAGCGTGACTAGATCGTGAATGCATGTGGGTCAATGTGACGCGGTGAGAGAACGTTGACGAAGTGATGCATGAATGTCGCATTGCACAGTGCATGATGGATAATGTGCGGTGATATAGGTTGCATGTAAACAATCGGATCAGGACACACATTTTGACAGTCAATGTCGCCATTTTGGAGGGTTTTTTATGCCGTTTTTGTATTCTGATGCCAAATTCCAGGTTTCCGTGAGACGCGACGGGGCCAAGACACTGTCTCAAAGAGGACTAGTGTTTTTCAGCCCAGGAGCAGTTGGATAACGTGCCTGTCGATTCATAAAATCCGCACAAAAACCGTTATTTTTCTTCGTCGCCCGGACAACCGTGACTGTGTGCTCGCAGCAGCCAGCGTGCGGTACGTGCACTGCATACCTCACCTGCAAACTCGAGGCACCAAGAACGACGGGAGGGCCACCAGGGCCACCAGGACCACCAGGGCATAGGTAATTCTGTGCAGAGAGCTTCTGCATAAACAAACAAACAATCTCCCAGCTTGGCGGAGAAAAGTGGATGCGACCGACGAGGCCCCAGCAGGCCCCTCCCAGCGCCCATCAGGCCCCCAATCCCGAGTCACCAGCGGCCAGTTCTCTGCACTGCATCACTTCAGCCTGAGCCTGAGCCCGTTGCCGTTGCCCACTCGTTGCTTTGTTGCCCGTTGCACAGCTACGGAGTCTCTCCCAAGCAAGGGACCATGGGGTCGGTGCAGTCTTGGTGATGTTTTATTATCCTCCCTTCGCATCGCCCGAGTCACTCGTTTGATTTTTTCCTTCTTTACCCTCGCTTTCTTCACATTTTCTTTTACTCTTCCCTCTCTCTGGCTCTCTCGCTCTCTAGCGTCACCTTGGAACCCGACGTCGAGCATCACCGCCGCCTGATTGTGCAATTTCGACTGCTCCGTCACACTAAGCATCGTTCCATTGCATCCCTGGTCTACCTTCCTGGTCAAAGCCCCCCCTTGTACCGAAATAACACCCCTTTCCCGACTACGGATTACGCTTACGCCGTCGATACAAATCCTCCCAAGGCTACTTCCCCAAGGAAAATCATAATAATAACACACGCTCGTTCATCATCTCAGGCAAATCCCAGGAGCACAAAAAGAAAGCAGTCTCGGTCTTCTCGTCTCTCGCTCAACTGAGCCGACTCGAGATTATCGCGTCTCGCTCACCATTGCACTCTGCTTGTCTCAGCCGCTAATAACGACCATTTTGCCTTGTGTACCACTTGGAACTGTACCAATTATTGCGGCGCGCGATACGCAGTAGTCACCTTCAGCCTCGACAACCGTGACGCTCTTCGTCCAACGAGGCTCAGTCGCGTCTTATCAACTTTTTTCACAAACATACACACTAATAGCAGTTTTTGTTATTTACAATGGATGCAAGAGTACGTTTGTTTTGTCGTTGCGGCGTGTTTTCTTTGTTTCCTCGCGTTTGCGAAAATCCTCCCTTGCTTCGAGAGCTTCGGGGTTTTGTTTACTTTTTTTTTCGTCCTTTGGCTAACAGCTGTGGTTGCAGCCATTTCGACCCCGTGGCGCCGAAAATATGCCTCAGCTACACCAACGACATAAATCTATGGGAAACTTGTCATCGGCGTCTTCCACAAATGCCGGTTTCCGTGGGCCTGCCAAGCGAGCAGCCTTTGGAGACGTGACAAATGTGAGCAAGCTTACAGGTAGTGGACGTGAAGAAGGCAAAGCTCTCAAGGTTCATGCTGCGAACACGTCCAGCACGGTTCTCTCAACTCTTCCCGTAAACAAGGAGAACGCCGTGCACAGCAATGCTGCTTTTAACCGTCCTGCGCAACGCCCTGCCGGTGGCTTTGCTGCCAATTCCAAGGCTGGTCTCGAGCTCGGGGCCTCGGATGCGATTGGAAGGGCCGTTCGAAGGGACTCGCAGGAAAACCGCGTTTCCTACGTAAGAAAAGACGCCCCGGTGAAGGCATCACACACGTCTTCCTCATGCAGTTCTTCCACCCTCGACTCCCGCCCCCTTCAGCCTCGTCACCACAAGAGCCAACCACAACTCAAGGCACAACAACCAACACTCCGCCGAACTCAGAGCAAGCAATTGGAAACGATACTCGCTAAGGAAGATGACGTTGAACCTGCTGAGGAGGAAGCTGCGGCCGCACTGGCTCTTCAGGAAGTTACCCACGCGCATACACGCGCTGCCTACTTTGACTCTCTTTACCTATCAAGTGCCCAGGAAGGGGTTTATTTGAACCAAGAGGAGGAGCCTATTGAGCTGTCATCTAAGCTCCCCGAGATCTCCGAGGAAGACGTAGTTGTTCCTGTGACCTACCAGGAAGCTCATCTCCCTGTCATGTCGGAACCCGAGGAGTGGGACGAAGAAGACGACGAGGATTTCGATGATCAGGACCAGGCTTACACAACCGCACACTCTTTCCGTTCCCGCGATCTGACTGCCGGTGGCGCGACGACAGTGGTTCCCCCACGTGTTACGGCACGCGTTCAGCGCGAACTCGATGAAGCCAAGGTCGAGGTCGAGCGAACGCGTACCCAGGACGACATCGAGGAGGAACTCTGGGATGTCAGCATGGTTGCTGAGTACGGCGAAGAGATTTTTGATTATATGCGAGAGCTCGAGGTACGTGATTTGGCTGTGCTCATGAGATCGACAAGCTGATAATCTCCCAGGTCAAGATGCTTCCGAATCCACACTACATGGATATCCAAACCGAGATACAGTGGTCTATGCGGTCGGTGCTCATGGACTGGTTGGTTCAAGTGCACAACCGGTTCGGCCTGCTTCCCGAGACGCTATTTTTAACCGTCAACTATATCGACCGATTTCTATCCTCCAAGGTTGTGTCCATTGGCAAGCTGCAACTTGTCGGCGCAACGGCAATCCTCGTGGCCTCAAAGTACGAGGAGATCAACTGTCCGTCGCTCCAGGAGATAGTGTACATGGTGGATAACGGATACAAAGAAGATGAGATCCTCAAGGCTGAGCGGTTCATGTTGAGCATGCTTAGCTTTGAACTGGGTTGGCCTGGTCCAATGAGCTTCTTGCGTCGTGTGAGCAAGGCAGACGATTACGACTTGGAGACGCGAACACTGGCCAAGTACTTCCTTGAGCTGACAATCATGGACGAGCGGTTCGTGGCTTCACCACCGAGCTTTCTTGCCGCAGGTGCTCACTGCTTGTCAAGATTCATCCTGAACAAGGGTGACTGGGTAAGCCGAAGCAATTCACTGCAAGCATTGAGATTATGTTGACTGACACCATGATAGACGAAGGCCCATGTGCACTACTCGGGTTACACCTGGAGCCAATTGAAGTCGCTCGTCGCCATGATGATTGAATGTTGCGATCGACCCCACCTACACCATGCGGCCGTTTTCGAGAAGTATGCAGAGCGACGATTCAAGGAGGCGTCGCTGCTCGTACAGAGCGCATTGGACGCTGGTTTCGCTCTTCCGGGCTACACGCCTCTCCGGGCAGCCTCCCAGGACACCTTTGTCGATGCCTCTACCGAGGCTCGGTACCGTGGCCAGCTGGTACCCATTGAGGGTTGATTGCGGGTTGAACCACTCCCGGCAGCACAATGTGGGTGACGGCGGCGACTTGCGTTCGATTCGCAGGGACAATCCGCATGGCATCTGCATGAGCCTTATCACGACTGCATTGGTATATGGACCTAGCCCATGGATACCCCATCAGTGCTCATCGTGGGGTGGCACATTGCCACCGGCCCGGGACGATGTTTTGGTTCACTGCAGTATTGTTGCTGGCCACCACCGGCCCGGCAAACGGACCCGACCTAGGCCCAGCCACCCAGCCTCATTTGACCTCTTCCCCCTTCCTTTCCACTTTCGTCTTGGTCCTCACTGGAGGACATTAGTATTTGACACCGACTTTAATAATCAAAATGTGGCTGGGATGGGCCGGCGTCCCACTGTCGAGTAGGGAGTGGCACCAACAAAAAGCAACAAAAGAACAGTTTACGGGCTCTAGCCTCGACGAGCCAGCTCAGTTTTCACCGGGCTGGATTGGTCAGAGGGGCTAGAGGTCCGTATTACGACGCTGATGACCGTTACGAGGACCATGAATGCGCAACTTTTTCTTCTTATTGCTTTATCTCACTTTTACAATTTTCTTTCTTCTCAGTGTTTACCGTGTGGTACTAGGAACCGGCGTCAGGAGGTTGGTTTGTGTTAGGGAAACGGAATGGTAGGGTCCTACTTTGCCTCAACGTTCTCGTACTAGACAGTAGAACTTAATATGAGAATCTTTGGCAAACGCTTGTATTACAGAGAGTGACCCGGTGGATGATTCTAGATCCACTTGAGGTGATTTTGATATCTGTGGTGGAAGATGAATGCTTTCAATACACGCGCTTAGACTAGCTACAACAACATTGAGCGACATACCGAAGCTCAGGTATGAAAAGTTTTTGTTTTCATCCAAGAAATGCCCTGTCAATCGGTGCCAGGCGAACTGACTTGTCGATAAACCCTCCACACATTACACGCGTCGTTGAATGCTGCGACGCTTGCCATGGACTGCTTGACCATTATCGCTGTTTGTCAAGTGTGAGAACGGCACTCTCAGTCTGGCTATATCGGATCAAGTTCTGATGATTAAAAGACGGGCATATAATACACCGACGTCTTAATCTATATGTAGTTCCAACACGGAGGCATGTCGGCTCCTTACACACTCGGGGGTGGGGGGTTCTTTAGCATCTCTCTCTGCGTATGGACTACTGGCAGCTGGGAGATTCGTGTTCTCTCATCTTTCATGGTCCGAAGTGCTTTTTGTCCAGTCTGAGAGGTGAAGACTTTTGAGAAGGACTCTCGAGTACATGGTACAGAGCTGCAGAGGGTGCTTGAGTGAAGCCTGGCGAAGGGCTGGGTTGAGGATTGAACATTGCTGCTCAGTCATGTTCACGCGCTGGACTTTGTGCTGTGTCTGCAATGGCTCATTTGGCGTTTATACCTGTGACGCAGCTCGTACATATCCAAGTCAATGCTTTGAATATGTGCAAGTTGAAGAGGTCTTGGCGCCTTGTTAGAGGCTGAAGGATGTCGTAGTAATAGTTGGAGTAGCCACACAATCCTCAAGCCTTTGCAGCCATTTCAGCACCTTGCCGGTTCATAAATGTCATGTAGATGAGCCGCATTGCCATAATCATCGCACGAAAGAAGAAAGCAAAAAGAAAAAGTAAAAACTTCATGATGGATGATTACATATGCCCTGCATCTCAGCTCCTCACAAGATACCGGCCGCCCCGTCCTCTGGTGCTCGGGGAATACGGACGGCGTAAACCCGTCAAAAAGGTTGGGCGGGGGACCTGGGACCCTTGCGCAAACAGTTGAATGTCGGCGTCCGGTCCCGCGCGCATACATGTATCCTGGACAAGAGCTCGGACAAGGTAGATTGACAACGAAACCCAGATAGATAGATACCTAGGTGTCAGGCAGGGCCAAGATGCATCAGCGAGGTTCGGACGAGGCTTTTCCCGGTCCGCGGGAGGATGTGCAACGGCCGGCATCTAGATGGGAACTGCCTGAAGGAGCTGCTCCGTTGTTTTCCCCTTCCCCGAGATCTAGAGCTGCAATCTGATTCTGGCATCTCTTGAAACGTGATACGTTTTTTTCTTTGGTGTGCTTGACTTGCGATCCCCCCCACGAAAACGGGTAAATTCGTAGTTGTTCCTCTTGGACCAATTGGTACTCTCATCCCGCGGTTCCCAACCACCGCTGATAGATCTGAGATGCATATAGAGATTGGCCATCTCAAGCCTTCCGTAGTGACACAGATGAGACCCCTAGATCCTGCCAATGGCAACCAAGTTTCATAGCAGCGGATATCGACGTCTACTTGTAGAAAAAAGACGGTAGACATTGAATCTCTCCCTCGTAGACGCTACCTCCCCTCATCTGTTCTTCTCCCCCCCACCTGCGATTTGCTCACCTTTTGACACACCTATCTGAGATGTAATATCCTAATAGGATATTCAAGTGCATAGGCATAGACACACGCGGTGAGGGAAACCAGCACTCCGTCGACTACTGCAAGGCCGGGAGATTCCGGCTCTCCGGAGCCCTGGCGACGTTGCTCTCTTCAACCACTTGGTGAGAAGCCCGCCCAGAATGGAGGTACCCCGGGACTTGTAGGGAGCAGGGTGTGTCTCTATCAGCACTTGTACTCCATACTTGCTCCGTGCTGTACGGAGTACTGACATGGCGTCTTTTTTTCCCTCCCTCTCCTCTGTCTCTGTGCTGAAGAACCAAAAACTACCTAACTCATTAACTAATTAGTGCCTCCTTGCCCATTTCCTGTCCCATGGGGTCAAGGAGAATTCCCCGCAAAAAGGACAATTACGGCAAGGAAGACAGAGACGGGAGATTGAATAAGATGGATGCTAGAGGCTGAGAAGAGAAAAATGAGGAGAATCCGTGCGAGGAATTGAAAATCTGACTGGGACGGCAGTTTATTGGTGCCGGCATGAAAGGGGGGAGATTACCTTCCTGGACATGATTTTAGCTACCTATTAAAGTACGTATGCCGCGTCTACATCAAGAGGTTCATTATACATGCGCGAGATGGTCAATGGCAAGATTGCCAGCTTCAAGCCGGATCAATCCTGGGCTGTTGGGCCACGTTGATGCTGTCATGATCTTCAATGATGAGCAAAGAATAACACCTAAAGAAACGTGAAAAACCAAGACGAGGCAAGGCATAGATTGCCAATCAAGGTCAAGGTCAAGGTCAAGGAAGCCAAGGTGAAGGGAGGGGATCATCACGACTCCAGATCCGCGCAGCTCGTGCCCGATTCCAGAAGTCCTCCGTGCCCCCGGACACTCCCCGTGGTCCGTGTTTACACTGGGTCATGTCCTCGTGGACGAGCTGTTTCCAAGCCTGAATTGGCCCTGCGAAGAACCAAACCGTGGAATTTTGGGGAGCTGACGGTACAAGTTGCCTCTCTAGGATAAACGGCGAGCAGTCCGGACTGTATGAGAACTTCACCGAGGGGACTAGAGGACGGTGTGGATAGGTAGGACATGGTAGGGCAGGGCAGGGCAAGCCAGGCCAGGGGAGCTAAATAAAAAGCTCATACAGAGTAGTACAACGTGAAAGGACAAGCGCTACGGCCCAACGGAAGTGCTGTTTGATGCAGAGCAATGAATGAATGGGGCCTAGGGATAGCCATCTGCAGCAGGTAGAGTAATGCCATTGGATTTGAACGCGCAGGTAAGCAAGCAAACCAACGCATACGGATACATGTTATATCGAGGCGGGAGGAAGCAGGACAGGGTGTAGGAAATGCGCGCAGGTAGGGACCTTGTCTCAGCCGCCTTCCCGGGGACATGATTGTTACGGAGTAGCTGGGGGAATCAAGAGCCGGCTCGAGTGATGCATCTGTCAACACTCGTACGCCTTGCCAATAGTTCGTCTTCGACTATTATCTCGCGCAAGGGCTGGATTGAACGTGACCTGGTCAGCAGGTCGAGCCGTCAGAGACAAGAGAACGCTGACAGCATGTCAGGCTGACGGGTGCAACTTGCCAGGCCTCTTGATCTGTGCTGTGCTCTGTACTCGCCCAGACAATGGCGACAAGACAGGAATAGCTGCCGCTGAAGCGGGATGGAGATGTGGATGTGGGATTTGCGATGGGGCTCTGGGACACGCGCGCCATTCAGTGTCGAATGGTTGATACATCGGGACACGCCCCTGCGAGTCCTTGAGGTCCGGGTGATATTTGGCGTTCGCTTGTCCGTTCGGTATGGGATATTTCAAGATTCTTGATACTGTCCTTAGTCATGGAATTTCTCCCGCTGCTCAAATCAACCATTTCGTGCAGACATGGATTCGGGACGTGCCATGTACAGACACAGCCTGACATGGGAGATGCTGCGGGAGTTGCTCGTGGCCACCGAAACTCCGGGTTCAGCGGGTCCGTCCGAGTACCCCCTCGCTCGCCCATTTTGTGCGCTTCCCCCAGGTCCGGTTCGGTGACGATGCCGGTGGTGTGCGAGGGCAATTGGCCTACCGTTTGCAGGTTGTTCGGTGCTACCAGGTGTGAATACGCACACCCATCGTATGAGACACAGCCAGGAACTATTATCGGCGAACCCAATCTTGTCGGGTGGCTGAAAAGATGAGAGATCTTGTACCTGTATCGGGCATCTCTGTGCTGTATCTGGACGGGAATGGGATGGTACTGTATCTTGCGTCTTTTGCAGTGTAACGAAAGGGCTGCGTCGTGTTGCCTTCCATGCCTTGCGTTGTCAAGCCCATCTGCAACCCGCAGAGGAACATGTACCCCCTGTTCCATGTTGCATGTCCTATCATCTAGCGGCCATCCCGCGCAGCTCTCATTCTTCATGTTTGCCGCCGTCTTCAATCTTGACGCTTCGAGAACGGCTCACATCGAATTCCATGTCTCGTACAGTCGTAGAGTGCTCTCACACTGGTGGCACACGCACATATTGCATGCAGATGTTAGTCCCTAGGTCCCTCTGCACGTGGAGATGGCTGGCACGAGGATAATACCGGGCGATAGAAGTGTAGACGGACCGTGTACGGAGGAGGACCCCTGGGGACTCGCTTCGGTTCTGTACGGAGCGGGCACAGACACTGACAGGCACAGGGCAAGTACCTAATTTTGCTTGGTCAATGCATTGTCTTCTTTTGGGGCATGCTGTGACTTCATGTGACAGCGCTGGTAATGTATTGGTTCAGAACATCCATTGTGACTTGATACCGACAAAATAGATGAAAAGGAAGATAAAAGACCTCGATGCAAAAGATTCGTCCTGTTCTTGCAACAAATATCATGAGACTGGATGTCTCCTGAATGACTTTCCCCCTTTGCCCCGTGGCTCTTACCCCCCCAAGTTGCCCCCAGTCCCACTAAAATGGGCGGGGGACATGGCATCTCTGTTGCAGCGCCTTCAGCGGCACCAACGTTGCTTGTCCACTCCCAAAAGCTGCCTGCAGCAATGCAATCGAGGCCACTGGATTGAAGAGACGAGAGTTGCCGCTGGTCCGGTTTTCGCTCACTGCGCGGCTCTCATAGCCTACGGCTCCCTAAACTATTCGCACTTGCTTTTTGCTACTCTACTGGCGCTCGCTCTTTCTGACCGCCGCCCTCCGCCCTCCGGGACGCCGCCTCCTGGTTGAAAGGTACCTGGGCCGTTGGAGGAAAATGAAATCACACGCCCCCCTCCCCTCGTCTTTCCCTGGAGAACCTACTGCGTACGAACAAAAATAATGGAAACCCACACTCCAATTGAGAAGCCGAGTGACCTTCTGGATCGCTCACACGCCCCCGGGAACACAAGTCACTCTCATTCTCACTTGGAGGGATGGCGCAAGTTACGGGCAGCAGGTACGGAGTCAAGAAGGGTTAGGTACCGTACCTACCCTTTTTTTTCTGCTTCTACCCACCCTCCACCACACCCCCGGGCCAACCACCGGGTCCGATAGCAAAATTGTGCCAGAATCTTGCCTGCGCTTTTCTTCGCCCGCTGCCGCTCCGCCGCTCCATCGCATCGAGAACCAGACTCACGGGGTTCCCAATTGACGCATTTCTCTGACCTAGAAAGCTCTCTTTCCTTCTTTTCTTCCTTCCTTCAATATCTCTCTCCCGCCCCTACACTAGACTAGACACTTCTCGCGCGCGTTGTGTGGCCGCCTTGTCTTGTCGTGTCCTCAGCCGTCCCCTCCCCCTGTGTATTTTTCTCTCTTTCTTGTCCCTGGGCTTTGTGTTTCCTTTCCCCTTGGTTATAGAGACTCGATACCCTCCCCCTTCCCTCCCTCTCTTACCCGACCGATATTACCTAGGGACTCTCCGATCACGAACGATTTGATCCGTCTGCAACAAATTGGTCGACCTCCCTGTCCCCGTCGTCAATTGCGAGTTTCCTCCCCACCGACTCCGAATTCCCTCGCCTCCGAACACTCTCCGAAGCTAGATCACAACCATGTCCAAGATCGAGGTGGCCAAGGAGGCCGTCAAGGAGAGCCTTGTTGGCTCTCCTGAGCGTGTTGAGCCCTCAGCCCAGACCAAGGCTCGTTTTCTTGCCCATGCTGTCAAGGATGAGTCCGGCGACCTGTTCCTGGGCCTCGACGAGTTTGTTGCCGCTGTCGCCCCCGCTGGAGAGGACTTCGTGAGTCAACCTGCGTTTTTCTGTCAAGTCGCACTTTCTTTGAGCGCACTTGCGACTCAACCCCATTCTACTTGCAGCGCATGTCAACTGACATTCTTTTCTCCTACCATAGCACAAGATCACCAAGGAACAGTACTCGATTCTCTTCCGCGTTGCCGACGCAAAGGGCGATGGCAAGGTGAGCCTCTCTGACTGGGGTGTCTTTGAGAACCTCCTCACCAGACCCGATGCCGAGTACGAAATCGCTTTCCGCCTCTTCGATGTCGAACGCATCGGCCAGGTCAAGTATGACGACTTCCGCACTCTGTACGAGCTCAACAAGGGTGCCAACACCATCCCATTCGACTGGGAATCCGAGTGGGCCAAGCTCTACATCGGCAGCAAGAAGAACCGCCATGCCCTCGACTACAACCAGTTTACCCAGATGCTGCGCGGTCTCCAGGGCGAGCGTATCCGCCAGGCCTTTCAGCGCTTCGACAAAGATGGCGACGGCTACATCAACCCCGATGACTTTGCGCGCATCATTGTCGAGACCTCCAAGCACAAGCTGTCCGATCACATCCTCCAGAACCTTCACACCCTGTGCAATATTTCCAACAGCACCAAGATTTCCTACGCCAATGTTCGCGCCTTTACTAATGTCATCCGGGAGATGGACCTTGTCGAGTTGATCCTGCGCCGCGCCATCGACAAGAGCAAGGACGGCAAGATCACCCGTCCCGAGTTCCTCAATGAGGCCGCTACCATTACCCGCTTCTCCCTATTTACTCCCATGGAGGCCGATGTCCTTTTCCACTTTGCTGGTCTCGATGAGCCCTCCGGCCGCCTCGGTCTGTCTGAATTCGCCAAGGTCCTCGATGCATCATGGCGCAACCCCATCTATGAGGCTTCCGAGGCGTTAAAGGCCAAGGCTGGCAGTAGCACCATTCTCAAGGGTATTGCGACTTCGGCCTACAACTTCGCCCTGGGCAGTGTTGCTGGTGCTTTCGGTGCCTTCATGGTGTACCCCATCGATCTTGTCAAGACGCGTCTCCAAAACCAGCGAAGCGGTCAGCCTGGTCAGCGCTTATACAAGAACTCGATTGATTGTTTCCAAAAGGTTGTTCGTAACGAAGGTGTGCGGGGTCTGTACTCTGGTGTTTTGCCTCAGCTCGTCGGTGTCGCCCCTGAGAAGGCCATCAAGTTGACTGTCAACGATCTTGTTCGTGGGTTGATGACGGACAAAACTGGCCACATCCCTCTTTGGGCTGAGGCCCTTGCTGGTGCCTCGGCCGGTGGTTGCCAAGTTGTAAGTCGACCCTCGGTGTGTGAGACGAAATGGAAGTTGAGAGCTGACCCATCACGCAGGTATTCACCAACCCTCTCGAAATTGTCAAGATTCGCCTGCAGGTTCAGGGTGAGCTGGCAAAGACTCCCGGCGCCCCTCCCAAGCGATCGGCCATGTGGATTGTGCGAAACCTCGGTCTCGTGGGTTTGTACAAGGGCGCCTCTGCCTGTCTGCTCCGTGATATGCCCTTCTCGGCCATCTACTTCCCCGCCTACGCTCACCTGAAGAAGGACTTCTTCGGCGAGACTCCGACCAACAAGCTCGGTGTTGTGCAACTTCTGACTGCTGGCGCTATTGCTGGTATGCCCGCTGCTTACCTGACTACTCCCTGCGATGTCATCAAGACTCGTCTCCAGGTCGAGGCTCGAAAGGGCGAGGCCACATACAATGGACTGCGACACGCTGCCAAGACCATCTGGAAGGAGGAGGGCTTCACTGCCTTCTTCAAGGGCGGTCCCGCCCGTATCTTCCGATCGTCTCCCCAGTTTGGTTTCACTCTGGCCTCGTACGAAGTCCTCAAGACTCTTCTGCCCATGCCCGGTTCCGTTCCTGAGCCTTCAAAGCTCGGCGAGTCGCGCGAGAGCAGCTTGGCTAACAGCCCCTACGGACGTAGCCGCAACGCTCTAAAGGTCATCCTTGACCTGGATGAGGACTTTGGCAAGGTCAAGCTCCCCAACGAGCACGGTTGGAGATCGCTGCCCAAGATCATCGGTGGTGGCGGTGCTCTGTAAACGAGTAAAGAACCAAGCAAGAAGAAACCAATGTTTTGCTGAGACATGTTGGACAAGCCGGTTGTTCGGCTATTGATGTCTTATGAGAGGGGTTGAAAATGAGCCCACTCTCGACAGCCGGCGGTGCACCCGCGGCTGACGGGCCGGGTCAAGTCTCGGTCAACCACGGCTCACAATTTGGACGAAGCCGTGGGATGAATCTTGAAGGAGAAGAAGAAAAGGCAACTTTTGGTTGGGGACACTTTTGCTATAATTTTCTTTGTCTTTCTAATTTTTTTGGCCGTCTTTTGTGTCTGTTTATGTTATAGCTTTTGTTTCTTTGGGACCCCAGAGAGAATGGCAAAGGTAGACGGAGACGATAAAGACTTGGGATGGGGCGAAAGATACAGGCAAGATCAAGAAAGACGAAGAGTTAGAGCAACGGAGGATTGGGCACCACGGGGAACACGGTGGAAAAAAACGAACGAATGATGCACCGGCGGCATTCGGGGAAGAAGCGACGAGACGGCGCTGCGCTTGCATCAGAATCGGCGTTTCTGGGGCATAAAGGGCATGATGGCGCTGCTTTTTGTATGTTTGTGTAGAAAAAGGGACGATAAAGATCCCTCTATTCGAAACT